>PVJC01044132.1:0-14240 GCA_004026665.1 Murina feae
GACCCCCTGCCGCCTCTTTCCCACTCCCCGATGCCCCTCCAAGGGCCTGGGAAGCCCACCAAGCAGGCTGCCGACCCCCTGCCGCCTCTTACCCGCTTCCCAGTACCCCACAAAGGGCCTGGGAAGCCCACCAAGCAGGCCGCCGACCCCTGCCGCCTCTTACCCGCTCTCCGGTGCCCTCCAACCCTGCCGCCTCTTTCCCACTCACAGGTCCTGGGTCCTGCGCTGTCCCGCCCTGCAGCCGCTCTGTGCACTCGGGAGGTCCCTCAGCCCGACCTGTGCCCTCTTGCAGTCTGGGACCCCTCGGGGGATGTCCACCTGCTGGCGTGCCTGACCAGCCTGGGTGAGGGGCTTTAAAGCTGCCCACAGCTCCCATTGACCCAACGTCCCAGCAAGGCTGGCTGGACGCAGGTTTCCTATAATTGATGCTGTTCCTTTAAGGCGATTCCTTTTACTAACGAAGCCTCCTCTCCGCCTCATCTCGCAGCTTCTATAATGAAACAATTGTTACACTTAATTGTTGCAAATATGTGTTTTGCTTCAGGCCAAAGGCTAAGGAGCCAGCGAGCAGGTAGTTTTGCTCTTGCTCCTGCTGCAACGGACGCTGCCTAAACGTTTACTCAGGTCCGTGAGTAGCGGCCGCCCCGCCACACCTCGCGGCTTCTATAATGAAACAATTGTTAAACTTAATTATTGCAAATATGCGTTTTGTTTCAGGCCAAAAGCTAAGGAGCCAGCGAGCAGGTAGTTTTGCTTTCGCTCCTGCTGCAACGGACGCTGCCTAAACGTTTACTCAGGTCCGTGAGTGGCGGCCGCCAAGTTGGCTGGGCTAATTTGCATACAGCCGCTCTGATTGGCTGTGGGCATCCCGGAGAAACGGTTAATTTTACTATTCTGCTTTTATTAGTTTAGATTGTGAATTACTTCTTGTGTCTTTTGCTCATTATTTTTGTTGTTGAAATCGTTTTCTTTTTTATTCTAATTTAAAATAATTCCTTTCATTTAATGATATTAAACTACCATATGTGTTGGAAATATACATGATAGTTTGTGGGAGTTCCTTACATATTTTGAATACTTTATTATATATATTTTCTCACAATCTCTCTTGTCATTTGACATTGAAAATGGTATGGTTTGTTTAGTCATATTTAAACATTTTTTTGTTTAATAAAATTAATCATTTTTTTTTAAGGCTTTACGTTTTGAGTCTTGCTAATATATAAACATGGTTTACTTAGAATTTGACAAAATGATTGGAAAATTCATTTTAAAAGGAATAAATATGCACAAATAGCCAGGACAATATTTTTTCTTTTTTCTTTTGTTTTACCAGGACAATTTTGAAAAAGAATTACAAAGGGGTCAAAAGGATATGAGTTGTAAAAGCCAAGAGAGAGAGAAAAACTAAGATGGTTTTAAAAATAAATATTTTTTTAAAAAGAACTAGATATGAGTGATAAAAACCAAGAGAGAGAGAAAAACTAAGATGGTTTTGAAAATAAATATTAAAAAAAAAAGAACAAGAGAGAAAATGTATGTGTATTATCAAATACAAGACATATCATGAAGTTTTGGTTATTTAAAAAAATATAATATTGGCTCAATAGTAGGCAAATAGATGATTGGGATAAAATAGAAAGACCAGAAACAGACTCTTGCATTTATAGAAATTCAATATAGATAGATGTCACATATCAAAACAGTGAACCAAGAGCCAGTTGTTAAATATATTTATTGTATTGGGGCAGTGAGCCTTGATATAGAAATAAAGGAACTCTCTCTACTCATTCTACACATGAAATGAAATAAGATCCAGTTAGATTAGAGTTAGACACAAACTTTATAACTGTTAGAAGAAAGCACAGGAGAATGAATGGCTTTTTGATCTTAAAGAAGGAAAGTGTTTTGTTTTTTAAAGTGAATTTTTAATTCTTTTGTGATTTTATTTTTGGATTTAATTTTTAAATCTATTTGGAAATTATCTTGTTAATAAGAGGGAAGGCTCTAGGTTTATTTCCCCAAATTTTCAGTCACTTTTTCTAGCACCACATATTGAATAATTTATTTTTTTTCCCCTGTTTTCAAATGATATTTTTATCTTATACTAAGTCATTATGGATTCTTGGCCTTCTGTTTTTTAGGCTTTCCTGCCTTATTATCATACTGATTTAATTATGATAGCTTGATGAGATGTTTTAATATATAGAACATCTTTTTAAGAAAACACATTTGTTGGGATTTTCAGTATTTGAGGCTTATTTTAAACCTTAAAGAGCTTTATTAGTATCTGAATCATTTATGAATATTATTGAGTCATTTTTCAGAATCTTACTTAAATCTAGAAAAAGGTATCTGAGAACCACTTTTGAAAAGCTGAAATGTTTTGTAAATATGCTGACTATATGTGTATGAAATGTGTCTTTCTTTAGATTAAAAAGATCCAGTGTACAGAAGAAGGAAACATTTTTAATTAGTTATAATATTTCATAATTTATTATATAAAACCTTTGAATTAAAAAAGTATTTTGAAGCCTGTGGGGGGAAAAACAAGGCAAGGAATTGATTTATAATTCTTGTAATTCTTATAGATAGGGAAAGATCTAATTTGTATTTTTTTTCTAAATTTAAGTATTGGTATGAGAGAGATTATATTGATGTGCACATGTTAATACCTAGCACAAATGTACTTAAGCACCTACCTCAAATTAGAATATTGTTTTTACCCATGAAAATTTTATAGCAATATGTAGATTACCATCTCCACTGAAAGCCAATACATTTAAGTTGCAAGCTATTGTGGAATTTGAGAGACCAAGTTCAAGTTACTTTCAAAACCAAAATATGATATCTGTTTCTCAGGTAACTTTCTGAACCTTTATTTTGCTTGAGAAGGCAGACCAGATGGCGACAAGTTTTTAAAGTAGACTAGGTTACCCATGTAGAAGTTGGGAAAACTCTCATTTTTTTTTTGAAAAGTTATTTGAATAGTGGAAGCATAGAAACTTCTAGAGAAGTATTCTATAATTATTAGATAATTGGTTACATCCAATCATCAAATTGGAATTAAATTACAGTAATATTCATTGTCTCAGGAAGCACCAATGTGGGTGACCAGCTTCCAACTGGCCAGCTGTCAGTAGTGCCGTGGCGACGGACTGGGGTGAAATACACCAACAATGAGGCCTATTTTGATGTGATTGAAGAGATCGATGCCATCATTGATAAGTCAGGTAGGTATTTTTAATGTATCTTTCAAACTATGAAAATAGAAAGAGGCCCCCTTTTTAGAATGCTTGCTATTAGCAGAATTATCCCCCATTCAAAATCATTCATTTCAACTTAGTGCCTACTTTATGTCAGGCATTATGCTGGGTACTAGGAATGAACTTAAATGTTGTGATGCAGATGACATGATTGTATATGTACTAAAAGCCTGGCATGCAAAATCGCACAGCCCCCTCCACCACCCACGCACCCTGCCCACCAGCACGGTGTTATGGCCACAGGCCTTTTATTAATATAGACAAACCTCTAAAGATTCAACAAAAAGCTCTTAGAACTAAAAAAATAAATTCAATAAAGTTATAGGAAAAACAATCAACATACAAAAATCAGTGGCATTTCTATATGCAAACAACAAACTATCCTAAAAAAAAATTAAGAAAATAGTTCCATTTATAATAGCAACAAGGAGAAAAAAATACTTAGGACTAAGGAATAAACTTGAGCAAAGAAATAAAAGATTTGTATCTTGAAAATTATAAAACATTGATGAAGAAAATTAAAGAAGACACAGATAAATGGGAAGACACCTGTATTTATGGAGTAGAAGAATTACATTATTATAATGTCTACAATACTCAAAGCATTCTATAGATTCAATGCTATCCCCATCAAACTCCAATGATGCTCTTTATAAAAATAGGGAAAAAAAGCCTAATAGTCATATGGAACCAAAAAAGACCCCAAATAACCAAAGTAGTCTTGAGCAGGAAGAGTCAAGCTTGAAACTTCACACTTCTTGATTTCAAAATATGTTATAAAATTATATTAATTAAAACGGTATACATCTGAAATAAAAACAGATATATAGACCCATGAAACAAAATACAGAGCTCAGAAATACTAGTAAAACCATACATTTATAATCAACTGATCTTCAACAGCAGTACCAAGAATATACAATGGGAAAAGGAGTCTCTTCATTAAATGTGTTGGGGAAACTGAATATTCACAGTCATATCTCCACAGACAAAATCAACTCAAAATGGATTGAAGACTTAAACATAAGACATGAAATTATAAAACCACTAGAAGAAAAGATAGAGAAAAAGCTTCTTGACACTGGTCTGAGCAACGATTGGTTTTAGATATGACACTCAAAGCAAAGGCAACAAATGCAAAAATAGGCAAATGGGATTGCATCAAACTAAAAAGCTTTTGTACAACAAAGAAACAATCAACAGAGTGAAAAGGCATCCTATAAATGGGAGAAGATACTTGTGAACCATGTATCTGATAAGGGATTACTATCCAAAATATATAAGGAATTCAATAACAAAACAAAACAAAAAACAAATAACTAAAAAGTAGACATAGTACATGACATGTTTCAAAAGAAGACATAAAGATGGCCAGCAGGTAAATGAAAAGGTGCTCAACAATTACTAATCATCAGGGTAATGCAAATCAAAACTAGGAGATATTCTGGTACCAGTTAGAATGGCCATTATAAAAAGACAAAGGTAAGTGTTGACAATGACGTGGAGAAAAGATAACCCTTGTACACTGTTGGTGAGAATGTAAATTGGCACAGCCATTATGGACAACAATATGGAGGTTCCTCAAAATATTAAAAACAGAATTACCTTATGATCCAGCAGTCCCACTTCTGGTTATATCCAAAGGAAATAAAAGAAATATCTCAAAGAGATATCTGCACTTCCCTGTTCGTTGTAGCATTATCCACAGTAGCCAAGATATGGAAACAAACTAAATGTCTGTTGGTGGATGAATGGGTAAAGCAAATGTAAGATAGATATATATATACACACACACACTGGAATATTATTCAACTGTAAAAAGAAGGAAATCCTGCCATTTTAAACAACATTGATGAACTTAGAAGGCATTACGCTAAGTGAAATAAGCCAGATGCAGAAAGACCAATACTGCATGATTTCACTTACAGGAGCAGAGAATGGTGGTTACCAGGGGTTAGGAGGAGGGGGAAATGAGATGTTGGTAGTTGCTGCTGCTGATGTTGATGATGATGATGCTATTTGGTTGTTAAATATGATGAAGTTATATAAATAAAGGAGACAAAAAGGGTTACATAGAGAGAGAAAGACATAGTATAGCTGCAGAAAGCTTGTTTAAGTCCAGTGAGGGGGAGAGAAAGGTAAAAAGATGGAGGATAAGAGGGGTATCCCACTCATCCAGAACAGAGTGTAAAGAGGTGATAGTGTTTATGATTTATCAGTGGAATGAGTAGAAATAATTAAAACCTTTATGGATTTTGGAGTGAAGTATGTGCAAACACTTTAAGATGAATAAAATATTGTTGGGAAATAAAGTAGTTTAGTATGATTGGATTGAGAAGCATAAAAAAGGAGAAAAGGCATAGCAGCTTTTCATATTAGTACCAAACTGGAAATATTACTGATGTACATTAGTAATAGAAATGATAAGTAAATTTTGATATGGTCATACAATGGAATACTATACAGCAGCAGTTCTCAACCTGTGGGTCAAGACCCCTTCAGCGGTCGAATAACCCTTTCACAGGGGTCGCCTAAGACCATCCTGCATATCAAATATTTACATTACGATTCAGAACAGTAGCAACATTACAGTTAAGTAGCAATGAAAATAATTTTATGGTTGGGTCACTACACGAGGAACTGTATTTAAAGGGCCAGAAGGTTGAGAACCACTGCTATACAGTAATAAAAAAGAATGAAATACTGACAAGCCCAACAACATGAATAAATCTCACAGTGTTGAGCAAGAAACTTAGATGCATATGGTTATATGAAGTTTGAAAACAGTGCAACTTAATCTGAGGGAGTAGAAGTCAGAATTTTAAAGACTTGGACTAACTAGGTTGGGCAAGAGGAACACACTGGGATGCTAAAAAGGTATCTCATCTTGATGTGGGTGGTACATATTTAAAAATTCATTGAGCTGAAAGTTTATGAGTTTTGCATTTTACTGTAAGTTTTGCCTCAATAAAGAATTTAAAAAAACCCAACAATTACTAGATGGCTAGATCGTGAAGAGTCATGTGTGCCATTTTAAAGATTATTTGGAACACCGGAAAGGTTTTAAGTTGGGGAGTAACTTGAACAGCTTGATAGTCTAGAACTATCAGTCCAGCTGCAGTGTTAAGAATGGCTTGAAATGGGGGTAGGACTGAAGGCAGGGGAAGCAGTTGCTGAAGTCACAAAATAAACATCCACAATGGTAGTGAGGGTGGAGAGGAATGAGTAGATTTAAGAGACAGAAGTCATGTGAAAGAGAGGAACTGATTATTGGTTACATGTAGGCACTGAAGAGTTAGAAGTGGACGGGATTTTCTGGCTTAGGCAACAGGATAGGTGGTATATCGTGAAGATACGGGAAACAGGAAGAGCAGGTCTGGAAATGAAGACAATGAACTCACTTCGACATGGAGAGTTTGAAGTGTCTGTGACAATCCAAGTGGAGCTGATCCGTTGGCTGAACCAGAAAAAAATAGTAGGAAATAACTGGTCATCAATGAAAACTGAAGCCTGGGGTGGTAGGCAAAGTAACCCAAGGGAAGAAGAGTGTTGAGTGAAAGAAAAGAGATGTTCAGAACTGTGAAAAAGCGTAGACATTTACAGGATGTGAAAAGAGAAAGCTGCAGAAGGCGCTACAGACGAGGAGCTAGAAAAGTAGAAAGCGAGGAGAGGGGAAGGTTTTGAAAAGGAAGAAGGAGTCAACAGTGACGTATGCTACAGAGAGATCCTGTAGGATAAAGACCAAGTGTCCATTCCATATAGCAGCACAGCTCATTGGTGGCCTTAGGGAGAGCAGTTTCTGATATGAAATTTTCTGAACCATTGGTTAGGATAATGATATTCTGTTTGATTCTGGTACTAGATTGAAAACTCCTTTAGACTAATTATCTCATTTATTTTTTATCCCTATTACTTCATTTAAGTATCTCATCCTTGATATAAGGTTGGTAAATGTTTGGAAGGATGGACAATGCTAGGGAGATGAATTGGATGTATAGACAGAAGGAAAGAAGAAAGAGAATGAGGGAGGGATAGAAGGAAGAGATGAAAGGAGGAGGGAGGAAGGTAATAAGTTGGGAAGAACAGAGAAGAAGTCAATAATCCTTACCTTCTTTTTGTCTTATTCCTGTCTCAGGTTCCACAATTACCGCTGAAATCCAGGGGGTGATTGATGCTTGTGTCAAACTGACTGGAATGCCAGACCTTACCCTTTCTTTCATGGTAAAAGCCTGGTCCACAGGTTTAGTTCTTGGGATGGGAAATTAGATGCTTTTGGAAAGACAGAGTGGTGAGCATGAAATGGAACAAGAAGATATAATTAAGGACAGCCACACAGCTTGTGTCAGGCTTGAACTCTCTATACATAACTACAGAATTTGTATGTGTGTATGTATTTTAATAAAAACAGCACCTAAATTACTCCTGAAAGAAATGTGGGTGTTTAATTCCTATCTCTTGCTTTTCCTTGCCGGGTAACTATAGAACCCCAGGTTGCTGGATGATGTCAGCTTCCATCCTTGTGTTCGTTTCAAGCGCTGGGAATCTGAGCGCATCCTCTCCTTCATCCCTCCTGATGGAAACTTTCGCCTGCTCTCTTACCATGTCAGTGCCCAGAAGTAAGCAGCCTTATAATTACGAATGGTGTGTGTGTGTGTGTGTATAAACCTTATCCATAGTGATTAAGAACTCTGGTTGTGGAGTTACCAGGGTTCAAATTCCAGTTTCTATACGTACTAATTGGGTAAACTCTGGTGAGTTGCTTAACCCTTCTATGTCTGTTTTCTTTTTTGTTTGTTTGATTGTTTGTTTTTAAATATATTTTATTGATTTTTTTACAGAGAGGAAGGGAGAAGGATAGAGAGTTAGAAACATCAATGAGAGAGAAACATCGGTCAGCTTCCTCCTGCACACCTTCTACTGGGGATGTTCCCACATGCCCTTGACCGGAATTGAACCTGGAACCTTTCAGTCCACAGGCCGATGCTCTGTCCACTGAGCTAAACCAGTTAGGACTATTGTTTGTTTTTTTTAATACATTTTTATTGATTTCAGAGAGAAAGAGAGAAGGAGAGAGAGAGACAGAAACATCAGTGATGAGAGAGAATCGTTGATTGGCTGCCTCCTTCATGCCCTACACTGGGGATGGAGCCTGCAACCCAGGCATATGCCCTGACCGACAATCAAACAGTGACCTCTTGGTTCATAGGTCAAAGCTCAGCCACTGAGCAACACTGGCTGGGCTATGTCTATTTTCTTAACATCGAATTGAAAATAATAAAATTACCTTATTATGAGGATTAAATAAGAGAATCTAAATAGTGCTGATCACAGAGTAAGTGCTCACTAAGGTTGCTGCTATTATTTTTTGTTGTGATTATTATATGTCTAAACAAGAGTATTTTCTTTCTCAAATTGGAATCTGACTACACCTATATTCAACGCCCCCAACCCCAAAGAAGCATTACATTATGCAGTGAAAACCATGGGCTGCAATGGTTTTTGATCTTGAACAGTCTCTGAAATATGAGTCTAAGGGATTTTGGAGCCCTTAGTCGAAGGTATACAGTAGGAGTTATGTGAACTGAAGAGAGCCATGAGACCTAGGACCACCAATACCTTTCTGTGTTATTTAGAATAAATAATATATAAAAAATATCTGAGTGCTTGAGAACAAAGGCTCTGGAATCAGACTGCCTAGACTTAAGTTCCACCTTCCGTACTACGGTATGTGACCTTGGGCAAGTTACATAACTGAGGTTAAGCATATCAGTATTCATCTATAAAATCAGTAGCAGTACCCATTTCACACTTATGGGAAGATTAAACGAGGTAATAGAGATCAAGCATTTAGCATAGTGACTGGTACTCAGGAAGTGCTTAATAGATTTTAAGAACTGTTATTATCTGTGACTTCTCTATTTCCTCTTTGGTCAAATCATGACAATTACCCTGCTTCATAGTTTTTTGTAAGGATCAGACAAGGTCAGGTAAAAGTTCAAGAAATTATAAAATGTCCATGATGAATGAATAATATCATTCTCCCAAGTACAAATAATTATCTATCACATGTCACAAAATAAAACAGAAATATGGTGATTCCTAATTTTTGTTCATAGTGCCTTTCTCAGAGTATGCTTATCATACTCTTTGATATTATGGATATTATCCAAAGAGTTATTAAGAAGAGTTAGTTTACTTACTAGACAGCATCTTAGCTTTACAAAAAGAAAAAAATCAAAGATTAGTAGGTGTTTTTTTTCCTCCTGTGCTTAATTTTTAAGATAAGGAATAAGGAAGCAAGTGAGGGAAGAAAAGTTGCCAACAGGGCAGAGGAGGAGGAAAGGTTGTCGTTTTCCCAGAACATTCATGAAACAGACTCCTCTGCATCTCTTTTCCAGTCTGGTGGCGATTCCAGTGTATGTCAAACATAGCATCAGTTTCCGGGACAGTAGTTCACTTGGACGCTTTGAAATAACAGTGGGACCAAAGCAGACCATGGGGAAGACCATCGAGGGAGTGATTGTCACCAGCCAGATGCCCAAAGGGGTCTTGAATATGAGCCTCACTCCATCCCAGGGGACACACACATTTGACCCAGTTACTAAGGTAGGAGAATAAGCAGGAGGTTCTGAATTGCTGACATTAAGTAGAAGTAACTCTGCGGGAGCTCTCCCATAGACTTTATTCCGGTTGAACGGGGCCATCAGTCATAGGGCATTGTTTTCTCCTGGAGATATTTTATGGTAACAAATCGTGTTCTCTGTTGAGAAACGCCTTCAAAGAGGAAATATTGTGAACGGTTGCCCTGAGGTTAGAGCTCAGCAACCTCTCATGAACGGTTCTGCTGTAACTTTTTTTTTTCTTTGAAGATGCTGTCTTGGGATGTAGGAAAAATAAATCCCCAAAAGCTACCAAGTTTGAAGGGAACCATGAGTCTTCAGGGTGGAGCTTCCAAACCAGATGAGAACCCCACAATTAACCTGCAGTTTAAAATCCAGCAGCTGGCCATTTCTGGTGAGTGCCCCACCGCTTAGGTGACTTTGAAGAGAACAGAAATGGCACAAACATCACAAAGCCTTCTCTTGGCTCCCTGCTTATCGAGTTTGATTTTATTACCTGATATGTAATCGTTAGTAAAGTCTTTTCTAGCATATTTCTGGGGGAAATTTATAATCCTTGCTTTGAAGTTGGCCTAAAGGACCTGAATAAAAGTATCTGAGACACAGATGAGAAAGGAACAATATTGGTAAGCAGAGGTGTTCCCGGGCAGTTGCTGAGTCATCCTAGGTTGTCAGTTTGGGCTTTCCAGGGTCTTCAGTGTGAGAATGCTTCTGTGCTCTCAACTGGTAACTGAAAAGAATAATTTCCATTCCTTTCCCCCAATTTCAGAAGACTTTCACATTTGCTTTTTAAAAAAGTTCTCACCCAAGGATATGCTTACTGATTTGAGAGAGAGAGAACATCTATTGGTTGCCTTACGTCTGTGCCCTGACCAGATATTGAACCCCCAACCTAGGTACGTGCTCACTGGGCATCCAGCCCACAACCTTTCGATATATGGGATGATGCTCCAACCAGCTGAGCCATACTGGCCAGGACCACATTTGCTTTTGTTATCATTTAGAATCCTCGGGCCTACCCAAGACAGTGCACTATAGTCTGTACTTACTTCAAGATGATCCTATATAATAAAAGGCTAATATGCTAAGTGTCCGGTCATCCAGTTGGTTCAGCCAATCAAAGCATAATATGCTAATGATATGCTAAGGCCACTCAGCCGCTCGCTATGATGTGCACTGACCTCCAGCAGGCAGACAGTTGACCCGTCGACCAGTTGCTATGACATAGACTGACCACCAGGAGGAAGACCCTCCGACCAGAAAGTTAGCTTGCTGCTGAGGTCCAGCCAATTGGGACTGAGCAAGACGGGCCGGACACACCTTGGAGCCCTCCCGCAGTTCTTCCCTAGCTGCTGGCCAACCTCCTGTGTCCCTCCCCAGTCCCGATTGTGCACTGGTGGGGTCCCTCAGCCTGGCCTGCACCCTCTCGCAATCCAGGCTGAGGGCCCCCCCTCAAGTGCATGAATTTCGTGCACCAAGCTTCTAGTTGTAATAATAATAGTTACCACTTACTGGGCATTTACTGTGTGCTGCATACTGGTTTAAGCTTTTTCATCTATTATTCAATCTGTTGAACAATCCTATAAGATAGAGATGATTTTAACTTTATGTGAAATTCCTATTTTTCTTTACCAAAGGGCTTTGTCTAATTTAAGTGATTAGAATTTACTTAAATTAAGAACTCTTTAATCTTAAAACACTTAGTAAACTTTAAAGTTTTATATGGTATAATTTTTTTTGCTTAGTATAGTGAGAATACTTAGGAAGCATTCATTTATTCATTATTTTCCATTCATTCAGTGGTGATTTATTTCATTATTAATTTCTTGATCTTATCACTGTCGATTCAGGTATTCAGTACAATAACTAGAGAAAAACGCATGGTGCTCTTATTTTCCTTTCACCTCATTTCAGTCTGCATATAACTTTCTGCCCTTCCACTTTAGAAACAGGTCCTCTAATCTAATCTAATAAAGGCGTAATACTGAAATTAACCGTTTCTCTGGGACGCCTAAGCCACGCCCACCAGCCAATCAGAGCGGCTGTATGCAAATTAGCCCAGCCAAGATGGCGCAGGCCCTAGTCCGGGAGAAGTGGTGTGCGGCACCAGGGTCCAATAAGGCAGATGGAAGACCTCTGCCTTGGGGGAGCCGGGGACAGGAGGAGCGACCTGGCCCGTGGCCGTAACCTGGGGGGGGGAGGAGCCAGCCGGCCTGTGGCCGCTGGCAGGAGGGGCCCGCTGGCAGGAGGAGCAGGGCCCGCCAGCCATGGATTCCAGGTGGCAGGGCAGCCTCGGGGGAGAGGGGAGCGGGGGAGGGGAGAGCGAGCCAGCCCAGGCCCCTGAGACTGCCCTGAGGCCTGGAAATAGATCCGATCGTAGGTGGGCCTTACTGATTTACTGATTTACTTTAAGTTGACTGATTTAAGTGTAAATCTCATTCATAAACATCCTCACAAAATCATCCAAAAATAGAATGTTTAACCAAATATCTTAGCACCATGGCCCAGACAAAAGTCAACACATAAAATGAACCATCACACATTGAACTTAGAAGCAAAAATATGTTATCCTTTTTTAATGCTTTTTAACTTTCAATTCTAATAGCTATCCCTTGGGGCTAAAGGTAAACCTATATATTAGAAAAGAAAGAAATGAGGGCCGTGCTTAGAGAGGAAGGGGGAGAAGAAAAAAAAACAGTTTGGATAATATTCATTGGACAAATATTTATGGATTAAGTACCATATACTAACCACTATTCTGGGCACTAAGTTGCAAATATATATATATTTTTTCTTTTTATATATATAGATCCCAAATTTAGAAGCATGCCAAAGATACATTATTTTTTTTTATCCAATGTTTTCTAACTTCAAGCTCTAGATGCTGAGTGACACTCTCCAGTATTTATTTAACTTCATTCTAAAACAGGCCCTTCAGCTATAGAATGTTATTTAAAAACCAAAATCCTTCCCTAAAATAGAGACAGAATTAAAAATCTACAAACCATATGGGGCTGGAGCTATCTAGGGAAGCAGATTCTGGATTGTAATATGGGTCCCTCATTTTGTTTGCTGTTGTGAGTTCTGGTAATGCATGATAACTGTCTCCCTTGGAAACATCATGCCCAGTCTTTAGGCTCTGCATGGTAAATTGTTCTGAGAAACCTGAAGAGGTATTCTATAAGTAATTGTATAAGTAATCTTTGTAAGTCATTTCTTGAAATTGCATTTTTAGTTGGGAGAAAATGGGCTCCACCTAAGATAGATTTTGATGAGTCAGTAGGAAAAGTGTTACATAAAGGAGAAAAATTGTGTGAGAGGAAGAAGCCAATAAGGAAGTCAAATACAATTGTGTGTGAAGGGGATAAGATTAAAAAAGAAAGTTAATAGGGGTGACCAGGCCGGCAGGGGAGGGCAGTTAGGGGGATAAGGCAGGTAGGCAGGCAGAGTGGTTAGGACAGGCAGGCCGGTTAGTGGTTAAGAACCAAAGTCCTCGATTGTGAGAGTCCCCAAGAACTCCATATTGGAGAAGGTGCAGGTTGGGCTGAGGGACTGCCCCCCTCTGCCCCCCCATCCCGCGCACGAATTTCATGCACCAGGCCCCTAGTGTGTGTGTGTGTGAGTGTGTGTGTGTGTGTGTGTGTGTGTATTTATTTATTTATTTATTTATTTATTTATTTATTTATTGGTTCATGGCTACTACTATCTCTATCCCACTCTTTGAATTGAAATGAATTTAAACAGTTATGCTACCTGTTTCTTTTGAATCATGCTTATGTCATATTCTTACTTCCTTCCAGGACTCAAAGTGAACCGCCTGGATATGTATGGAGAGAAGTACAAACCCTTTAAGGGCATAAAATACATGACCAAAGCTGGAAAGTTCCAAGTTCGAACCTGAAGGGAGAGTTTTGCAAAGGGAACAGTACAAACACTTCTTCGTTTCTTGTCTAAAAGAGTAAAACAATTTCAGCCTGTCTCCTAGGTCAGTCCCCTTCTGGACCTACCCACTCCCATTTTTCCTCAGCCTTCAGCGCCACGGAACTAATCAAGGGAGAAAAGGGTCGCCGGGGAGGATGGGACAGAACTGAAACACAGTCAGCACCACCTCAGTTCTTAAAGAGCTGGGCGATGGAGGCCAGGGGTGCTTGATAGCATATTTAACTATTTTAATGTGGTTACCATAGGAAAGCACTAGCATTTGGTACTTGCTTGGCTTTAATTATCTAAAGCCAATGAAAAACTTCTTTGTTATTGTTTTTTAAGGTGGAAAGAAAGTAAGAGAGAGAAAGAGGAAGAGAAAGGGAGGGAGGAAGGAAAGAGAGAGAAAAATAGGAAGGAAGAAAGAAAGGAA
>PVJC01044133.1:0-14204 GCA_004026665.1 Murina feae
CCCCCCCCCCCCCCCCCCGCCCCCCTGGCCAGGGCAATGCCCATCCTTCTGACTGGCAAGCAGGGCTTTTTCTTCCACAGCTTGAGCGACGTATCCCTGGCAAGCCCTCCGGGTCACTCATGCCCAGCGAGCAGCTCCATGTCCTCGGGCATTTCCAGAGCCGTGAGCCCCCCAGTCCAGGTCGGATTGGTCCCCGACCTCGGAAGGTGCCTGGCGCCCGGGGCCCCCTCTCCTGCCCCGCCTGCCTCGGCCTCGTGCCTTCGCAGGACGGTGCCTGGGGCCTCTCTGCCGCTGTCATGTTCCCACTGCTCCTCGCAGCCCCTCTCCTTCCTCAGGGATGGACACGGAGTCTCCGGGTCCGGAGCAGTGTGCCCGGGCGGACGAACCGACACGGGGGTTTCAGGGCAGGGGGCGCGAGGTTCGGGAGCAGGTGGCCATCCTGGGCCTCAGTGGGCCCCTCCCCGACATGCGGGCGGTGAGCCAGCCCCATCGTCCCGCCACAGCGGGCCCAGAGGAGATCCAGACCCGACTGCGCTGGAGGCGGGACGCGTGGCCCCCCGTTTCTCACCTGCACCAGTGGTGTCTTCTCCAACGGACCCGCAGAAGCTCACTCAGACCCCTGTTCTGGTCAGGGGGCGGACAGTGGACCGGCCTGGCGCTGGCATCTCCCGGGGAAACTGAGGCACAGACTCCTCGTCTGTGCAGTGGGAGGGACCTCGTTGGTGGTCGTGGGCAGGCGCTTAGCGGTGTTGCTGGGCCTGCGGGACACGCTCCCCGGCAGCCCGAGTGAGTCTGAGCTCCGACAGCACAATGGTAAAAGCACCCCGGGGGCAGGCTCCCGCCACCTCTTCCCATGGGCCCCTTTGTCTACGCCCGGAGCCTAGTGCGCAGGGGCTGGGAGGTACCGGGGAGGTGCTGACGGCGCCTGCGTCCTTGCCGTCGGAAGGGCCCTGTAACGTGAGACCCCGGGGAGCAGGTGCTCCTGGGGGAGGGCGTTCGGGGAGGTGCCTGTGCCAGGCGGGGTGGCCCGGCTTCAGAGGTGGGGCGGCTGCCGGCGATGCGGGGCTCGGGGCCGGGAGCTTTGCCAGGCGTGCCTGCGGGCATCAGGCAGCCCTTCACACGGTCAGGGGGTGCAGGGGGCACCGGGTGGGGGTGCGGCCTAGGAGCCCCGAGGGCCCCTGCTGTCTCTCCTGGTCAGGGTTGGCCTGGGGCAGTACAGGGAGCTGAGGGCGCCCGGTGTCCCTGTGAGCAGGAGTGCGACGGCGGTGAGCGTGTGTCCGCAGGGCAGTGTGCGTGAGTATGTGAGTGCGTGTGCGTGCGTGTGTGCGCGCGAGCGGTAGTGCATGAGTGGATGTGGATGGGTGGGAGGGCGTGTGATCGTGTGTGACGTGTGAAGGTAGGTGTGGCTGTGTGTAGGTGAGTATGTGCTTGGGTGTAAATCTGTGTGATCGTGGGGTGCTGCGTGAGCTGTGTGCATGCCGTGTCTGCCTGGGCCGGGATGGGGTCCCCCGCCCCTGCCCCCCTGCAGCCCAGACCCTCCGGCTGCGTCCGAGGCTGAGCTGGGCTGGCGGGGCCGCGTTGATGTCGGGGTTACAGAGCGAGGCCAGTGCGGCCGAATCTGAGCCCGCGTCTGCCTCTCCCCTGCGCGGAGCAGCCTGCGGTCCGTTCCATTCATTATTACGTTTGAAATCCGCCGGCGCTTTGAGCCTGGCACACCCTCCCGCCCCGGCGCTGGGCTGGCCGCGTCTCGGGGACCCGCCCCGGCTCCAGGTGCTGCGTCCTGTGCGCCTTTGTTCTCCCAGCTACAGCCAGCCCCTTGTTGGTGTCCTTTCCTCTGAGGCTGGGTGGGCCAGCAGAGGCCAGGGAGGAGGTGGGGTGGCTCCGGCCCTGGGGAGGGTGGGCCATACGGGGCATGTGTGTGAGGAGAGCCCCCCCACAGTGGGATGAAGGGCCCACGGGCTCTGAGCTCCGTGGCCACCTGGGTCCTGGCCCCTCCTCTGCTCAGTCACCATCAGGCGCCCCCCCACCCCCGGGCTTGGGTGGCCTTGGGTGACCGTGGGGTCGAGGGAAGCGAAGAGAACAGCCCCTTAGCATGGTTTGGGCTGAACGCCACAGACCTTTCTCCGTGGCCTCCGCCTGCTCCCACGTGTGTCGATGCCGCGTGCCTGCGACTTCCCGCCTCGCCTGTGTCTGCCACCAGGTGGAGCCGCCCAGCTTCCTCGGGGGACCCCCGTCCCGCAGGACGTGGCGCAGCCCAGATCATGAACATGCGCTGTGTTTCCATGCCAAGGGGTGCCCATGCTCCCAGGACCCGTGAGAGGGCTTCCCCAGGGCAGGGGGTGGGAGGGAGGGCCCCCCAGGTCTCCATCAGGTGCCATAACTTGTCTCATTTCCCGTGGCTCTGTCCCAGCGGCCCTGGCACCCCCTCAGGGAAGGGGCCCAGCCCTCCCTTCCCACGGGGGCACCTTGTCCATCGAGGCCCAGGCAGGGGTTGCCGAGGGACGGGGCACGGCCCCTCCATTTCCTGCTGCCACCCCCCTGCCACTCCCCTCTGCAGGCTGGAGGGCCCTCATAGCCACTGCCTTCCGTCCACTCTCCCCACCCCCACCCCCCACCCCTGCCCCGGCCGGCCAGCTGCAAGCCTCAGCCTCGCCGTGGAGACGCTGACTCTGTCCTTGCCTCGCGGCCGCCCTGGGCACCGCCTCTAATGTGCTCTCCGCCTTCCCCCCCACCCGCCCCGCAGATGCTGACGACGACCCGCAGCTCTCCTGGGTGGCCTCGTCTCCCTCCAGCAAGGATGTGGCGTCCCCCACGCAGATGATCGGAGATGGCTGCGACCTGGGCCTGGGCGAGGAGGAAGGGGGCACGGGCCTGCCCTACCCCTGCCAGTTCTGCGACAAGTCCTTCATCCGCCTGAGCTACCTGAAGCGGCACGAGCAGATCCACAGCGACAAGCTGCCCTTCAAGTGCACCTACTGCAGCCGCCTCTTCAAGCACAAGCGCAGCCGCGACCGCCACATCAAGCTGCACACGGGCGACAAGAAGTACCACTGCCACGAGTGCGAGGCGGCCTTCTCCCGCAGCGACCACCTCAAGATCCACCTGAAGACGCACAGCTCCAGCAAGCCTTTCAAGTGCTCCGTGTGCAAGCGCGGCTTCTCGTCCACCAGCTCGCTGCAGAGCCACATGCAGGCGCACAAGAAGAACAAGGAGCACCTGGCCAAGTGCGAGAAGGAGGCCCGCAAAGACGACTTCATGTGCGACTACTGCGAGGACACCTTCAGCCAGACGGAGGCGCTGGAGAAGCACGTGCTCACGCGGCACCCGCAGCTCTCGGAGAAGGCCGACCTGCAGTGCATCCACTGCCCCGAGGCCTTCGGGGACGAGGGCGCGCTGCTCGCCCACATCCACCAGGCCCACGCCCACCAGAAGCACAAGTGCCCCATGTGCCCCGAGCAGTTCTCCTCCGTGGAGGGCGTCTACTGCCACCTGGACAGCCACCGGCAGCCCGACTCCAGCAACCACAGCGCCAGCCCCGACCCCGTGCTGGGCAGCGTGGCCTCCATGAGCAGCGCCACGCCCGACTCCAGCGCCTCGGTGGAGCGCGGCTCCACCCCGGACTCCACGCTGAAGCCGCTGCGGGGCCCCAAGAAGCTGCGGGAGGACGGGCAGGGCTGGTCCAAGGTGGCGTACAGCTGCCCCTACTGCTCCAAGCGGGACTTCCCCAGCCTGGCCGTGCTGGAGATCCACCTGAAGACCATGCACGCCGACAAGCCGCAGCAGAGCCACACGTGCCAGATCTGCCTGGACGCCGTGCCCACGCTGTACACGCTCAACGAGCACGTGCTCAAGCTGCACAAGAACCACGCGTCCCCCGCGCTGCCCTTCGGCGGCCTGTCCGCCTTCCACTGCAACTACTGCCCCGAGATGTTCGCCGACATCAACAGCCTGCAGGAGCACATCCGCGTGTCACACTGCGGCCCCGGCGCCAACCCGCCCGACGGCAGCAACGCCTTCTTCTGCAACCAGTGCTCCATGGGCTTCCTGACCGAGTCCTCCCTCACCGAGCACATCCAGCAGGCCCACTGCGGCGTGGGCGGCGCCAAGCTTGAGTCCCCCGTGGCGCGGCCCGCGCAGTCCTTCATGGAGGTCTACTCCTGCCCCTACTGCACCAACTCGCCCATCTTCGGCTCCATCCTGAAGCTCACCAAGCACATCAAGGAGAACCACAAGAACATCCCGCTGGCCCACGGCAAGAAGTCCAAGGCCGAGCAGAGCCCCGTCTCCTCCGACGTGGAGGTGTCGTCCCCGAAGCGGCAGAGGCTGGCACTGAGCGCCGACGCCATCTCCAACGGCGAGTACCCCTGCAACCAGTGCGACCTCAAGTTCTCCACCTTCGAGAGCTTCCAGACGCACCTGAAGCTGCACCTGGAGCTGCTGCTGCGGAAGCAGGCCTGCCCCCAGTGCAAGGAGGACTTCGACTCCCAGGAGTCGCTGCTGCAGCATCTGACGGTGCACTACATGACCACGTCCACCCACTACGTGTGCGAGAGCTGCGACAAGCAGTTCTCCTCGGTGGACGACCTGCAGAAGCACCTGCTGGACATGCACACCTTCGTCCTCTACCACTGCACCCTGTGCCAGGAGGTCTTCGACTCCAAGGTGTCCATCCAGGTGCACCTGGCGGTGAAGCACAGCAACGAGAAGAAGATGTACCGCTGCACGGCCTGCAACTGGGACTTCCGCAAGGAGGGCGACCTGCAGGCACACGTCAAGCACAGCCACCTGGGCAACCCGGCCCGGGCGCACAAGTGCATCTTCTGCGGGGAGACCTTCAGCACCGAGGTGGAGCTGCAGTGCCACATCACCACGCACAGCAAGAAGTACAACTGCCGCTTCTGCAGCAAGGCCTTCCACGCCATCATCCTGCTGGAGAAGCACTTGCGCGAGAAGCACTGCGTGTTCGACGCCGCCACCGAGAACGGCACGGCCAACGGGGTGCCCCCGGCCGCCGCCGCCGCCGCCGCCGCCGCCGCCACCGCCAAGAAGGCCGAGCCCGCCGACCTGCAGGGCCTGCTGCTCAAGAACCCCGAGGCGCCCAACAGCCACGAGGCCAGCGAGGACGACGTGGACGCGTCGGAGCCCATGTACGGCTGCGACATCTGCGGGGCGGCCTACACCATGGAGGTGCTGCTGCAGAACCACCGGCTGCGGGACCACAACATCCGGCCGGGCGAGGACGACGGCTCGCGCAAGAAGGCGGAGTTCATCAAGGGCAGCCACAAGTGCAACGTGTGCTCACGGACTTTCTTCTCGGAGAACGGGCTCCGCGAGCACCTGCAGACGCACCGGGGCCCCGCCAAGCACTACATGTGCCCCATCTGCGGCGAGCGCTTCCCCTCGCTGCTCACGCTCACCGAGCACAAGGTGACCCACAGCAAGAGCCTGGACACGGGCACCTGCCGCATCTGCAAGCTGCCGCTGCAGAGCGAGGAGGAGTTCATCGAGCACTGCCAGATGCATCCCGACCTGCGCAACTCGCTCACCGGCTTCCGCTGCGTGGTCTGCATGCAGACGGTCACCTCCACGCTCGAGCTCAAGATCCACGGCACCTTCCACATGCAGAAGCTGGCGGGCAGCTCGGCCGCGTCCTCCCCCAACGGCCAGGGCCTGCAGAAGCTCTACAAGTGCGCGCTGTGCCTCAAGGAGTTCCGCAGCAAGCAGGACCTGGTGAAGCTCGACGTCAACGGGCTGCCCTACGGCCTCTGCGCCGGCTGCATGGCCCGCAGCGCCAACGGACAGGTGGGCGGCCTGGCCCCGCCCGAGCCCGCCGACCGGCCCTGCGCCGGCCTCCGCTGCCCCGAGTGCAGTGTCAAGTTCGAGAGCGCCGAGGACCTGGAGAGCCACATGCAGGTGGACCACCGCGACCTCACGCCGGAGACCAGCGGGCCCCGGAAAGGCAGCCAGACGTCCCCAGTGCCCAGGGTAAGTGCGGCCGCCGGAGCCTGACCCCGGCGCCTGGGGGCCCGGCTGGTCCCCGCAGGAGCCCCCACGCTGAGCTCTGCGGTGGCGGGCACCTCTGTTGGCGGTGGGTGTAGTATGAACCCCGTCGCCAGGGCCCCTCCAGCTGTGTGACACGCGTACAGTTTTGATCTCTCTGAGCCTCCTGTGCCAAGAGCTCATCTGGGAAAGGGGGGTCATGGTCTTGGCTGATGGAATTGTGAGGGCCCGTGACCTCGGCCCGTGATGTCGTCCGGGGAAAGGGCCTGCGCGGTGGCCGATGCAGTGCGTGTTCCGGTCGTCAGCCGCACCGCGTGTTCTCCGCCCCTCCAACCGTGTGGCGCCCGGGGCAGGCTGCCGTCGTGGGTCGGTCACGTCCCTGTGATGGATGGGCGGGCTCCTTCCCGGCGGGCTGGTCCCGAGGGGAAAGCCGCTTTGCTTTCCCCGCTTTAGACCCAGGAGTCGTGACAACTCACGGAGGTGACGTCCCCATCGAGGCTGGGCCTGGCATTCAGGGTCCAGCTGGCTCTCCCCGCCGGCCAGTACCATCCGCAATGGCGTCAGTACCGTTAGTGCTGTGGCTGGCACACGAAGGCCCTAGAAATGGCCCCGCTTACTGTTGCCAATAATGATCCACTGATGGATGGATTGATTGACTCATTCATCAAATTTGTCTTGAGTGCCCATTGTGTTTGGGTTGCGTAGCAGCCAAGGAGTCAGAAATGGACGCTGCCCTGGGAGGTCCCAGACCAGGCGAGTCACAGGCCCAGACCCAGTGGATTCAACGAGGCAGCAGTGTCTGGGCTTCTGGAGGGGCCACATGGGCTCTGGGGACAGCGGCCAGGGGGCCCCTGATGGCGGGTCTGGAGCCGGCAGGGCCCTCGGGTGTCAGACAGGACGGGCTGGGGATCCCCATGGATGCAGGTTGTCTTATTCCCAGATCCGTGCCAAGCACACCTCAGGGGTGTCTCCCCCTGGAGACCACTGTTGGCGCCGCCGGCAGGGAGGTGGGATTTAGGGGAGGCCCCAGGACACAGGAGCCTGTGGGGACACAGGGATGTTTGCTGTGGGCTCAGAACTGGGGCCTGGGCCCGGGGACACTGAGGGAGGAGCTGGTGAGGGAATGAGGAGGCTGGAGAGAGGGAAGGCAGACCCTGCAGTGGGAGGCACTTTGGGGGTCCCTGGCCCAGCTCCCCGAGCTAGGTCCTGATCGTGGCCCTTCCTGTCACTGCTGCCCAGCTCTGTCCTCGGCCTGAGCACCTGTGACTTCGTTTTTTTTTGGTTAATCCTCATCTGAGGATATTTTTCCATTGATTTTTAGAGCGTGGAAGGGAGGGGGACAGAAAGAGAGAAGCATCGACCGGAGAGAGACACATCAACTGGTTGCCTCCTGCACGCACCCCAACCGGGGATCGAGCCTGCAACCCAGGTACGTGCCCCTGACCGGTATCGAACCTAGGACCCTTCAGTCCGCAGGCAGATGCTCTGTTCGCTGAGCCACACAGGCCGGGGCCCTGCCCGTGACTTGACGGCGCTGGGCCTCTGTCCTCCCGGTCAGACCAGCGGGAACTAGAAGCAGTAGCGCTCCTTCCCCACAGTGGACGTCGGGGGCCACTCTGGGTGTGTCTCCGCCCTGATGGGCCAGGGCCTGCTCCGCGTCAGGGCTTGAGTACGGTGCCTCATTCCCGGGCTGTGTTTCGCGCTGAGGATGGAGAGCGCATGGCGGACGTCCTGTCCTTTTCCTGAGGATGATCACCGCTGCCGTCTGTGGGGACGAGGATGCCCACGGCTCCATTCATTCAGCGCTCCCAGAGTTTCCGTGAGAGACGAGGAGACGGGGGCTCAGGATGGTCAGGAAGTGGGCCTTGAGCCCCTGCTTTCGAGAGACAGGGACGGGCGGTGAGCCAGGTGCTAGGCGGTGCCACAGCCTAGCTCGACCCTCACGGAGCCCATCCTGCTTACAGGAGGGGACAGGCCAGCAGGGATGGGGCCTGGGGTGGTCACTCCCCTTTTCTGGCTCGGCCCGGCCCCATCCCTGTCCCTGGCAGTGCCTGCCACAGCTCTGGGGCTGCTGGAGCTGCCTCCTGCCCTGTCTCAGCCCTGGACCCCACATCCAGTACCACTTCCTGAAGTCCCCGCTGTGTAGGTATCAGTTCTTATACTGTTTCCATGGCAACAACCCGGGAGCCTTGCTGCGACCTCTGCCTTGGGAAAGAGAGGGCCCAGGCCCAGAGAGGGGCGCCGTGGACCCCGGGACGCACAGCTGTGCGCGGCGGCGCCCGGCGGGCCTTCCTGTCTGCGCCAGGCCTGTGGGAGAGGAGGTGAGCGGCAGTCCCAGCGCGAGGCCGGGCAGATGGGAGGCGCGCAGACAGGAGCCAGACAAAGCCGGGCAGCTCCCCGCTGAGGGCGCCGCCTCCGGGGCCTGGCCCCCTGCCTGGGCGCGCCCGGGGGCAGGGGCCCAGCTGTCTGCCAGCCCCCCACCCCCTCCCTCTCCCAGGACTCACGCAGGCAAGAGCAGACTCTGGGGGCTGCGAGGGGCTTGGGGGCTGGCAGGCTGGGACCCTCGGGAGCGTATCCATAGCAACGAGCTCTCGGAGGACTGGGTTCCCGTGGGGCCGAGGCTGCTGTTGGCTAGAGCGTGAAGCATCGAGGTTTCCGCCTCCCCCTCTGTTTATGGGTAATAACAGCCTCGCCCCAACACCAGGCCACGGTGCCGCGGGGGTCACGGGGGTGCTTTCCCACGCCCTCCCAGAGCGGGAACAGGCGTCCCGACCAGAGGGCTCGCCCAGGCCACACCAGCTTCCCGTCACCTGGACCAGAGCCGCCCTCGGTGGCCTGGGGCCTGAGCCCCGAACAAACGGCAGCTCAGACAGGGGGCTCCGGAGGGAGCCTTCGGGGCCTGAACCCCGCGCGGGGCTGCGGCCAAGGGGCCTAGCCTCTTGAAACTCCACTTTCTCATCCCTGCAGCGAGCTCGAGGCGCTGGGGAGCGTTCCGAGTAAACAGTGCCTGCACACAGTAGGTGCTCCAGAAATGTGAGCTGTGGTCGCCATCCCGGACCTCAGCAGCTCCGCTGTCCTTCCCTTCGCCTGCCCTGCGGACCCCGCGTCCGCATCCTCCAGGGTGTTCTCGTGCCCGGGGCTCTGCGCGGCTTCTCCCGGGCCCCTGCCCTCCCGGCGGGTGCAAAGGAGCTGCTCTGAACGCCTGGTTCTGGGTGTGACTGTCTCCTGGCGGGGCTGAGGCTCCGGAGTAGGAGGGCGTCTCTCGGGGATGGAGAAGGGGAGACAGACCGAGAAGAGGTGTTGGGGTGAGGAGGGGCCGGCGGCCAAGGGTGCAGTGGGAAATCCAGTGAGAGAGAGAGAGAGAGAGAGAAAGAGAGAGAGAGAGAGAGGCCTCACCAGCTTCTCCCTGTGCTTGTCCCCGCAGCCTGGGGACCAACAGCCCCCCCAGTGCCCTCTGCTCAGACATGGGCGCCCCAGGTGCTCAGGCGAGGCCACAGGGCCGTCTTGGGGCCGGGCCACTGGGTCCACGCGTACGGCGCAGGTGTGGCGTGGTGAGCCTGTGTGTGAGTGTGCGTGCTTGTGTGAGTGCACACGTGGGCACAGGAGTCCGCAGGAATGGTCACAGGGGTGCGGATCTGGGTGGGGCTGTGCACAGCGGGTCAGAGGCTGCCGGTGCATCTCGGGACGCGGAGAGGATGGGCGCGGCTACGAGGGATCCGGGGAGGGTGCCGGAGCTGTGCTCAGGGACGAGATTGGCTGTGTCCGCCTGCGTGAGCTTGTGGTCTCCCCTCCTCGGAGGGTGTGGCGTGCGTGCACCTGTGATGCGGGGAGCTGGTTGTTGTGTGGGGTGTGGGGTGTGGGGGTGTGTTCGAGAGGGCCTTGTGTGTCACGGGTGAGTTGGGGTGAGGGTGAGCATGGGGTGTACATATGTGTATTGCATGTCTGTGTGTGTCCTCATGTGAATGTCCAAGCCTGTGTAGGTGGCTGGCTGGCTGGCTGGAGAGATAGAGGTGTGTGTGCGTGTGTGTGTGTAAGTAGGTGGATAGATGGGTAGATGAATGGGTGAAGGGTGGATGGGTGAATGGATGAAGAGGAAGATGGGTGGGTGGGTGGAGGATGGGTGGGTGAATGAAGAGGGGGATGGGTGGTGAATGGGTGAAGAGATGGATGGGTGGGTGGAGGATGGGCGGGTGAATGAAGAGGGGGATGGGTGGTGAATGGGTGAAGAGATGGATGGGTGGGTGAATGGATGAAGAGGAAGATGAGTGGGTGGGTGGAGGGTGGATGGTGAATGGGTGAAGAGACAGAGGGTAGGTGGGTGGAGGGTGGGTGGATGGCCTGGCGTTCCCTCCCTCAGCTCCCTCGCTGACCGTGGGACGGGGCAGGTCCGCAGGCCTCGCCGGGAGCCGCTGCTGGTTCAGAAGCGGCGGGAAGAACAGGCCCAGAGCGGCCCAGGGGGACCAGAGCCACCCGGGAGCCCCGAGCGGGGCTGCAGGACCCCTGCCTCTGCCCTCCCTCCCTCCCACCCTCCCACCTGTCTGACGCCTTCCTGTTTCGGTTTCCAAACAGAAAAAGACCTACCAGTGCATCAAGTGCCAGATGACCTTCGAGAACGAACGCGAGATCCAGATCCACGTGGCCAACCACATGATCGGTAAGGGGCTGCGCGGGCCTGCGGGCCCGTCTTCCTGCCGCAGCTCTGCGGGCGAGGGTGGGGCGCACATGGCCGCCGCGGTGGGGGCATTTCGGATGGGTGAGCGGGGGCTGGCGCCGGGCTCCTGCCCCTCCCAGCCTCGGTTTCCCTCCGTGTCCGGGACCAAGTGCTCTCCCGCGCTCAGGCCCTCGGGCCCTCGTGCTTCCGTTTGGAACGTCCCGACGTTGAATAGACGTAACGGCTCCCGGTTCCCACCGAGGGAGGCGGGTTCCTCGGGCACAAGCCCAACAGGACGCCCGCAGGTTCACGCAGCGTTTCCTGTTCTGCTTCCAGAGGTTCGGGCTTCGCAGAATCCCGCCTTCCCGGGAGGGGAGCCTTCCCCGCGGCCCGCGGCCCGAGCTGTGGGTGTGGAGGGAAGCTGTGGTCCCTGGCGGGGCCCCTGGGGGAGAGGGCCCGGCTGGCCTCACTGAGCACGGGCTCAGGGGGAGGTGGCGGTGCTCATCCCTGTGAGCGCCTGTGCTGGGCACTCGTCCTTTTCACGGGTGCGTAATATTCCACCGCGTGACCGCATCGCCATCCACCTGCTCTCCGTGGGCACCTGGGAGCTTGCATTTTGAGCTGTTTCCATGTATGTGCTGCCGTGAGCGTCCCTGTAGGTGTCGGGTGAACGTGTGGGCGCCGTTCCAATGGCCAGTGGCCGTCTCTGGGGCTGGCTGGGTGGGTCACGGCTATGCGTCGGCTCCCCTTCGGTGGGTGTGACAGCCTCACAAAGGGCTGTCCGGCGGCATGCTCCCCCAGCGGCCGTGAGAGTGACCACATCGGTGCTCTGGCCCCTGACTCCCCAGCTGCAGCATCATCGTGCTCAGTGGGTGCAGGGGCCCAGCATCCCAGGGACCAGGAGCGGGTCCCCCGAAGGCGCCGGCCCTGACCTTGTGTGTGGTGGGGCTCCCCCGAGGTGAGGGGACGCCAAGGGCCCAGGACGGGCAAGTAGGGCCCTTGTCGAGGAAGGAAACGGCCCGTCCGTCGCGGCCCCCGAGAGCGCGTCCGGGGTGTCGGAGGTGCAGATGAGGGTGTCCGCAGGCGAGGGCCTGGACAGGTGCCCGCGCTTCTGCTTGTGAGCGTGAGGGGTGCGCTCGGCTAATGGGCCCGCAGTGATTTCAGGGGCACCCCCCCTCGGGCACCTCCCCTCCCCTTCGTGAGGAGCCTGGAAGCTGCCTGGCGACTTCAGGTGGCAGGTGGGGGCTTCCTCTTTTTTTAAAAAAATATATTTTATTGATTTTTTACAGAGAGGAAGGGAGAGGGATAGAGAGTTAGAAACATCGATGAGAGAGAAACATCGATCAGCTGCCTCCTGCACACTCCCCCTGGGAATGTGCCCGCAACCAAGGCACATGCCCTTGACTGGAATCGAACCCGGGCCCTTGAATCCGCAGGCTGACGCTCTATCCACTGAGCCACACCGGTTAGGGCGAGGGCTTCCTCTTTTAAAAATATTTTTAAAAATATATGTTTATTGATTTCAGAAAGGCAGGGAGAGGGAGAGGGAAAGAGAGAGAGAGAGAGAGAGAAACATCCATGATGAGAGGGAAGCATGGGCTGACTGCCTCCTGCACGCCCCACACTGGGGATGGAGCCCACCTGACCGGGATTCGAACCGCGACCTCCTGGTTCATAGGTTGACGCTCAACCATGGAGCCTGTTGCCTAGGGTGGTGGGTAATGTGAAAGGAGGAGTGAGGGGCCTGTGTGTGAGTGGGGGGCTGGGCGTCAGGGTCCCGCCTATAGGGACACAGGGACCCTCACCCACACCTGCTCTGCCGCGCTGTCTGCTGGCCGGGGAGCCAGAGGCCTGGGGAGCAGGCAGCAAAGAGCCAGTGGTCTCAGCGCTGAGGTTTCAGCCCAGGCGAGATGTTTCTGCACTCGCAAAGGTCTCAGCGTCTCAGCATGCAGGCACTGGGGAGGCGGCCATGAGGCACGAGCTAGTGACCCATGGGCACTGTCCCCCCTTGAACCTGCCTCCTCTCACCCCCCCCACGTCTGCCCTCCCCTGGGCATACCCACTCGATTGAGCCAAGAATGTGGGCAGAGCCCCAGCTGCATGTGAGTGCTGGGTGGTCTCTGTGGGCCTTAGCGGGCGAAGGGGACGCTGTCCCTGTCCCCTCCTGCACCCCCTAGAAGACGCCACAGCAGACCTGCACAGTGAAGGGAGGCAGTCACATCGGGTGAGGGTGTCATGGGGGCCATGGCTGAGCCCACATGTGCCAGGACCCCTGTGCAGGTATCACTCGTCCATCGCACAGAGGAGCCTGCCCGCCCTGCCCACCTCCTCCCAGGCAGGCACGCTAGGAGCCAGGGCCTGAATAGAAGCTGGAAGAGCCTGGCCAGTGCGGCTCAGTGGTTAAGCGTTGACCTATGAACCAGGAGGTCACAGTTCTAGTCCCGGTCAGGGCACGTGTCCGGGTTTCTTGCTCCATCCCCAGTGGGGGGCGTGCAGAATGCAGCCGGTCCATGACTCTCTCATCACTGATGTTTCTCTCTCCCTCTCCCTTCCTCTCTGAAATCAATAAAAACATTAAAAAGGAAGAAATGCCAGGGTCCTCTCTGTGTGGCCCCGCCAGGGCCTGCGGTGGGAGAGACCCCACTGACATAGTTGTGGGAGCTCGGCAGCAGCTGAGTCCGTGTGTCCCGGTCCCCACCAGTCCCTGCTGTTTGAAGGGGATGCTTTGTGTCCCTGAACCTGGTCCCTGTGGGCGCCTGCGTGTGCAACCGTGGGCTTAGGCACTAGGGAGCCATGGAAGGTTCTGGAGCAGGGTGTGGCTGCTGCAAGGCTGTCAGCCTGGTGGCCGTGCCAAGGAGGGTGGGAGAGGACAGAGGCCGCCTGCTCCAGCCCCGAGGTGAGGGCATGAGACGGCGGGGGCTGGGGACAGAGAGGAGGGAGGTGAGAGACTATATCTGGCTGTGCCGTGTGCCTGGTCGGCCCTGGTGGCTGGGAAGGAGGCAGGGCTGACAGTGGGAGGTGTGAATGGAGGACAGCCCGGCACCAGAGCCCTGGCGGGGGCGGGGGAGGCTCTGTCGTTTCAGTACAAAGCGCTGGGCCCAGCTCCCTGGGGACAGCTTCCCCTGTTAAGTGGCCTGGGCCCAGCGTGGCCGCCCGGAGCTGGTGGCACCACGGGGACGGGGTGGGGGGAGCGGCCCGTTCAGCTCGGCGGCCTTCTCGTAAACCCGGGGCCTGGGGTCTGAGAGGCCTCCCCGCGGGCCCGGCTGCTGAGACCTCCCCCGGGAACGCTAAACGGGCCTGTTTATAGCGGGGCCTCTCCGTGGCTGTGCAGCCTCCGGCCGGGAGTTACGATGTCTCGGGGACACAGACCTGTCGCCTTGGAAACGCGTCCCCAGCACCCCTCCCCGGCGGCAGCTGGCCGGGCAGTAGTGTGGAGCTCACAGACGGAAAGGTCTTTGAAATCTGCTTGGTACTGGGGTCTCCTTTGAACCCCCTCCCCATGAAGAAGGAGGCCCCTCTGGGCTTCCCCCAGCTTTTAGACCCCCCCCCCCCC
>PVJC01044134.1:0-14223 GCA_004026665.1 Murina feae
TATATATATATTAGGGGGAAAAAGTAGAAACGATCATGAATATCAACTGCAAATAGAAGACACAAGGGAAAGAGCAAGTCACCCTATGTATTGAGAAGTCAAATCCTCATAGGTAACACAGCTATTACAAAGCCCACAAATTAAACGTTATGCAAATTCATGAATTTGGACTTTATAAAGGAAGCCATTATCTGGTGATTCACATTTCAGTCAATGTTCTGACTTCTTTTATTTATTAAAATACATTTACGTAGTATCCAATATATGCCAGGCTCTGTTTTTTATGCCGTACAAATATTAACTCATTTAAGCATCATGAAACTTTAAGTGTAGATGCTATTATTATCCACATTTTACAAATGAGAAACCTGAGACAGACTTAGGTAATGTCCTCGAGGACATACATCTGGCTAGTAAGTGCTGGTGCAGAATCTGAATTCAGATGTCAAGCTCCAAGACCTATGCCCTTAGCCGCTATGCTCCTGCTATTGCATTTCCCCAAACCCAAGCAGCAGATAAAAAGCAAATTAGAAAGTAAAAGATGGAATAATGTTCAGCATGATCACAGAAGGAAGATTACCTCTCTTTGAGACGAGACCAAAATTATAAGGAAAAGCTAAAAGAACCCAACACTTGAAAGGCCATGTAGAATTACACATAACAGCTCCTGAGAGCATCAATATAATCCATCACAAAGTAAGTGTTCAGAATGCCCTTTTGTCAGTCACTTGTTCAATCATTATCTATGGAGTACCTAGCCATTCAACAAGAAAATGTCAAACTATGTTACCTTCTTTAAGATAGGAAAGTTACACATTTTAGGAAAAGCTCCCATAAAAAAAAAATTTATATAGCTTAAAAGAAGAACTTCAAATTTATACAGCTTAAGGTTCATTTATGTAGAAATTTTATGTGTGTGCAAATTTCAATGCCTCACCAATGCTGGAGAAATGAATACTTTTATTCTTAGAAATGAAAGTATTCTGACCTAGTTTCTTACCTAGTAAGC
Organism: Murina feae; assembly: GCA_004026665.1. NCBI lineage: Eukaryota > Metazoa > Chordata > Mammalia > Chiroptera > Vespertilionidae > Murina > Murina feae. Next base: position 1,010 of record PVJC01044134.1, read on the forward strand.
TACAGTATAATACCTACAAGAAGAAGTGATGTCATCTGAACTTAAATGTCTCTACTGGTACCATGTAGTGCTATTAGTTAACCTGGGTTTCAAGTTACTGGGTTAGTTTTCTTACTGGGTTAGCTGCATTCTGTTTCCACAGGTGCAATGCTCCATGGAAAGCATGAGCGATGATCAGAGAGCCATCTTCATTGAACTGGCAATCATAAAATCCCAGAGTATTTCCACCGACTTCCCCTACTCGAACCTATAGCAATAACAAAAAAACAATTCGAAATCAATAGAAAATTCTGATTCCAAAGATTATGTTCTCACTCATTTAAAATATACAAAGAGTGAACATCTGCAGCTCTAGGAATACAGACTTGAGAATTAAATATTCAGTTTATTAACTCAATTTTTTATTCCTTAAACATCCACATTTTTACCTGTTCTAGCCAAACTCCTGACTCTTCATCTGGAGCCCAGAGAATCATGGTTTTATCCATGGAAGCAGACAATAATCTCATTGGCTGCTGTAGAACACCATCTAAAAAATATAAACTAATTTCTTTAGGTTTTCACCAGGCATCATGTTTGTAGATTACTAGAAAAAAACTACATGGATATTGCAAAAATGTTCACTTTAGCAAAGCAATAGCAAAATCTGGAAACACCACAAATGTCTACCATAAGAACAAGTAAACAAGTTGTGGTATATTTAAACAGTGTAATAGCAAACTGCAATAAAAATAAACTAGAGTTGCATGAATCAACATGGATACAACTCCAAATGTTTAACATGATAAGCTAAAAAGCAAGTTGTAAGAGGCTAAGGACACACTAAGATCGTGTCATTAGCCGTGAAACTACTGTCTGTGGCGACATCAATGTGTAAAGTATAAAAACATGCCTGGAGTGCTAATACCCAGAATTCAGTACAGCAGTTGCCTCTAGAAAAGGATAGAGAGGCCAGGGCTCAGAAAGAATACACAGGGATCCTCAATATCTATGTCTTTTTAAAAAAACTGTAGCAAATCTACTTTAATAAAAGACTAATATTGAAATTAACTGTTTCTCTGGGACACCTAAGCCACGCCCACCAGCCAAGCCACACCCACCAACCAATCAGAGTGGCTGTATGCAAAATAACTCAGCCAAGATGGAGGCCAGCAGCCATGGAGGTGGGTGCGGCGCAGGCAGGGTGGGCAGTGGGTGGCAGGCCGTGGAGTGAGTGGGGCCGGTGGTGGGCTATGGGGTGGGCTTGGCCAGCCTGCAAATTGCCATCAGCCCCTCACCCAGGCTGGCCAGGCATGCCAGCAGGTGGACATCCCCTGTGGGGTCCCAGACTTCGAGAGGGCACAGGCCAGACTGAGGACCCCCCCCCCCCGCCCCCAAGTACACAATATATTGTGCACCAGGCTCCTAGTAATATATAATACTAGAGCCCCAGGACACAAAAATTTGTGCACTCAAGGCGGGGGGTCCCTCAGCCTGGCCTGTGCCCTCTCAAAGTCTAGGACCCCGCAGGAGATGTCCACCTGCTGGCAGGCCTGGCCAGTCTGGATGAGGGGCTGATGGCCATTTCAGGCTGCCCATAGCCCCTTCAGGGTTCGGGTCCCTACTGGGGTGCCTGGCCGGAAGCAGGTATCTGGGATTTATTCAACTTCTACAATTGAAACTTTGTTCCCCCTCCACTCCCCCTTCCCCGCTCGAAGCCTGAGTTGCCCCTGGCAACGCAAAGTCCCAGCCCGGCAGGTATCTGAGGTTTGTTTATATTCTATAATTGAAACTTTGTAGCCTTGAGTAGAGCTCAGGGCCCACACCGGGGCAACTCCAGCTACGTGGCTGCTACCATCTTAGTTGAGTTAATTTACATATTTGCTCCTGATTGGTTGGTGGGCATGGCTTGGGGGTGTAACCGAGTGAGGGTCAATTTGTACGTTACCCTTTTATTAGATTAGATAATAAAAGCTGAATAGTGGTCTCTATTTCTGGTTTGGGGAAGGAGCTCTGGGGAAGAATGAGGCTGTGCCTTACTCAGCTCCACCCCAGCACCAGCAGAAGCACACACACAACCATCACTCCAGAAGTGGAGGTTAAAGGCAAAAGGAGGAGGGGATCTTGTTTTCTCATAAATTATGCATGTCAGCATTACCATCTTTGTAGTGCCAAGGGTAAATGATCCAGAAAAGTTTACCTGAAACTCAGTATCTCTTTAATCCCATAAAAACTAGCCTGAAACTTTTCAGGAAAAGTTCCTAAGGTGAGGCACTTTTAGTAACTATGGCAGGAATCTCCCTTTTCCTGCTCAGGAGTACAATTTGCAGTGGAATTCAGTGTCCAGCAGAACAGGGCTGCAGTATTACACTTTGTCAACTTGAAAATGGCTTACATTTGAGATTTCTAAACTACCCTCCATTTTATTTGGTCGGCTTAACGTTCTGCATGGAAGATTTAACTGATGAGGGATATATGTATGTTTTTTGTCCTACCTTTGTAAAATGAAGGCTGCCAATGAACTGCATTCACCCAGCTTTCATGACCAGCCAGCACGGTCTCCAGTGTAACCGCAAATGACATTTTAATACCTTTAACAAATGCAATGAAGAAGCACTGTTTCCTCAAAACTCGCCTAGATAAAATTTTCTCTACCCTTGTCTCTACCTGGTCAGAAATAAACATTAAAGAATATGCTCTATTTTTAATATTTTCTGGGATATATTGTTATACTACAACTTAAAAGCAAAAACAGACATGCCAGCCTCCTAGCTATGCTTATCATTATCACAGTATAATAACCTAAAATGCCACTTAAAATAAATCAAGATAGCCCTGGCCATTTTTGCTTAGTGGTTACAGTGTTGGCCTGTGGATCTGAGTCTCGGGTTTAATTAAAATATCCTTAGATAAGGATTAACAAAACAAACAAACAAAAAAAAAGATAAATGCAGAAGGAAGGCAAGTCAGTTTTAAAGTTTGTAACTTTTCAAACAAAGTAATTCATAAAAATATCACAAAAAATTTCAACTTTAGGAATAGCTACTCATAATATGCTGGTTATAGTATTTCTGTGCTCCCCCCATAAAACTCAACTCTTATGGGCTTTAAAATCAAGAAGAGCAATAACAGCCCTAACCGGTTTGTTCAGTGAACAGAGCGTTGGCCTGCGGACTTAAGGGTCCCAGGTTCGCTTCCGGTCAAGGCATGCACCTTGGTTATGAGCACATCCCCAGTAGAGGGTGTGCAGGAGGCAGCTGATCGATGTTTCTCTCTCATCAATGTTTCTAACTCTATCCCTCTCCCTTCCTCTCTGTAAAAAATCAATAAAATATATATATTTTTTAAAAAAAGAAGAAGAAGAAGAGCAATAACAAAGAAGAGAATTCCTGGAGGAACAATGCTCACTGAGAACTAACTTTACAATTTAGATGCACATCCAAAAATACTTTCTTCAAAAAACAAACAAAAATAACTTCTTCAAATACAATTATTTCAACAGGATCAATACCCCATGCAGAGGTACTGTTCTGATGCCAGATAAGAAAATCAGAATTATATATACTCTTCAAATGTAGGGATTTAGCTTTTCTTGTAGAGTAGCTTCCAACTAAGGTATGGTTAATTCACATTTCTTTTGATCTTCATATGCTAAAATTAAAAATTTAGTAACATTATACAAATTAATTTATTAAGAAAACATTTTGAAATATTTTCACTTATTTTTTAAAATCTTACTAGTATGGTTTACAACAAAAATAAGTTTCATATATGAAAACTGACTCATCGTTCCATCAAAATTAAAAAAAGAAAAAATTCATAGTATCAAATTTCAGGTAGGGCTCTGATATTTCTGAAAAACTAACCTTCACATAGGTTTATAATAAAACAAAATGATTCAGCTAGGAGACCTAAGTATTATTACATCAAATATTTTCATTATTACTCACTTTCATTTTCTACAGTGAAAGTATTTTCCTTCAGTCTTATACTACCATCATCCTGATTTTCTAACGATGTTGATTTTATATACATCTTCCATATTCGTATCAGGCAATCTTGTGAACAGCTTGCTAGGAAAAGATCTTTACCTAAATAAATAAAATAAAAAACCCACAAAGTTTATTATTTTTAAAACAACATATTCTTAAATTTAGGTACAAGACTTTCTCCTCTACAACAGGCACACTTTCAGATTTCCGGAAAAAATTGGACTTTGCTCCCTTACCTTTCATTCACTTGACCTATATTCAATTTTACTGACATTGACAAATATAGTACAATGCTGATACATGGTTGCAGCATGTGATACTCTTATATACAGTCTACTAAGACCTACAAAGAACTTTTCAAGAATGCCTACATGTGGAATAGTCGGCTTGTGTCCTATTTTAAATATCAACTGTTTCATCTTCTACCACCCCAATTAATAGTTAATAAGCATCCTCTTTTCCAATTAATAGTTAACAGAAGGGATAAGTATCCTCTTTTCTAATAGTATATACAAAGAAAATTTTAAATTAAAACATAAGGGGCTGCTTTCTTGGAAGTTACACACACTAGTCCCCATCACAGTAATTTAGCAAAAGGTCATACTGACCAAAGGCTGCCCATTCCACGCCTCTTATCCAATCCTCATGTCCACAGAGAGAAAGCACGTTCTGAAACTGTAAGATAAAAACCAACAGGTCTGGTGTAAGGATTCAGTATGTTCATGTACATCGATTTCATCTGGTCCCAGCCAGTCCTGCTGCATCTCTTCTTTTAAAAAAATAAATAAATAAAACTGGGAACACTATCTGAATAGACACAAGACAGGTCTCATGAAAAATCTCATCATCACCTATATCACCTCATTGAGCAACGCTGAGTAGATAAGATCTAAAGACCTCAAATACTCTAAATGTTTACAAAATAGAATGATATACGCTATGATGTCATATAGATAACAGGTGAGTAGCAGGACATTCACAACCATTTTAAATTGACTTACAGAATGCAAAGAAACTATCTCCTTTATTAAATAAAAGAGCCTGTAGTTAACAACCCCCTTTCTAGGAATTCCCTCCCCTAGTTTAACTACTCAAAGTGTACATAAGGTTCAGAAGGACAAATGAACACTACCAGGGAGTGTTTTCACTGAAGGTACGATGTACATCACTTAAAATTTTAAAGAAAAAACACTACTATCTTCCTTCTCTTCTTCCCCAACCTAACGACCTGTTTCCTTCCCACAACCCTGGACCCGGTAGTCAAGGCAGCAGCTGCTTGGTGGGAAACCATCTAACAAAGAATTGTAAAAGAAACACTCCTATTGGATTATTTTGGTTTAGATGAGAACATTCCTGAGATTATATAATCTGAAAACAGTCAGCATTAAGAAATGTAATTAAGCAGAAGCTGTCAGTCTCTTCATAAACATCATCAATTACCTGATCATTCTGTTGAACAAATAAGTGGATGTTGCAGTCGTCATCGCCACACGCTAGTGTTGGTACTGCGGGGAAAAGAGGCTTCGCTGTTAAGCATTCAATCAGAGGTTATGATTCCACCTATGCTGGATCCTAAGCTCTGAATGAAGAACCTGGTTCCTATTTCTCACCTCACTGAACATATAAATTGCAAGTGCTCAATAAATGTCTCAGGAATAAAGTGAACACTCTAAATGTCCTATTAAATGGTTACTTGGCCATGAATGACTACGGATTGAGAGCCCTTTTCTCCATTACATGTATTTTATGATAAAAGGAGCAGCAAAAGGAGAAGTACGAGAGCAGTTGGGCGCATTTTCGCTGTCAGCCCGAACACTAATATGAAAAGTTAGCCCAATCTACGTATATAAAAAGTTAATATGCTAAGTGTCCGACCATTAGTTTGGTTGTTCAACCAGTCACTATAAGCACTGACCACCAGGGGGCAGACGCTCCAACTGGTAGGTTAGCTTGCTGCTGGGGTCTGACCAATGGGGACTGGGCAAGACAGGCCAGACATGCCCTGGAGCCCTCCCTCGGTCTCTCCCTGGCCCTGATGAGATCCTTGGGCCTGGCCTGAACCAGGACCCCTTGGGGAATGTCAGAGATCAAGTTTCAGCCCAATCCCCACAGGCCAGGCAGAGGGACCCCACCAGTGCACAAGTCCATGCACCAGGCCTCTAGTTGAATAACAAAATGAAGAGCTACTATCAGCCTGGCATCATGGTTACTGCACAAAGATACAGTCATGGTATGGTTGTTAACTTTGAGGGCCTCACATTTTGAGAATTCAATAGTAAAACAAAATTCCTGAAGCAATTAGAGAAACAAATAAAAACACATATAATTAAATATGTGGTTAAAAAGCTATGAGAGGTGCAAGTGTAAAACTGGTTTTCTTTAATAGCACAAAAACTAATTCACATTACCAAGGGATAGCCTTCATGACTGTGGAGCAACATAAAGTAGGAACTCTTTCTCTAGGGAAACACCTTGCTACCAGGTGAATTTTTCAAGGATTTTCTCACTTTAAATCCACTAAAAACAAAAACAAAAAACTCCAGTCACTTGGCCTCGGTGTATGTGGGAAGGCATTTAAATCTGATGTTATGAAACCAGAATGTCCGAGTTCTTCCTCCGAGGGGGCCCTCGCACAAAGTGGAAGCATTTTGTAAAACCATGAGCTCCCAGCTCCTACCTCAAAAGGCAAGAAGCTGGTGGCTTCTAGACCCGCCTCTCTCCACCTGGCCTGTCCTGCAGGTTACTGAGGACACAGAGAGACAGACTCACACTGGCCATCATCTTTGTGAGGGATGATCAAAGGGAAATATTGATGGGCTTCATAGCAAAAGGGAAATGTTTCTGTTTGGAGATTTTGAGTGGTCTTAGGCAAAAATGTCATCATGCAGGATGGAAAGGGGCTGTCCTCTTGTAAGAAATGCTCACATGGTCCATCTTCAGTACTTTCCAACTTATCTCAGACCTTCACCATCTAAAGAGCTAGACAATTTTCCCAAATTAGATCTACATACATCAGCAATATATTTCATAAATAGCAGTATCAATCTTGATTACATTATGAAGCTATTTAAATTTTCAACAGTTACCAAAATCCTAATAGCCTCTTTTAATCTTATGTTCTATATTCAGATCTTTTGAATATTGAAAACCAAGTATATTAGCTAGGTCTCAACCTGTTTCATGAAAAAATCTAGATACAAAATTGAGACCAAATGTTTCTTTTAAGTCTTGGTCATATAGAAATATGAAAATATATTGCTCTTAAGAGGATACTCACCATCAGTATTAGGCAAAAAAGATAAGCAGAGAGCCAGAGTGAATCCATTTCCAAAGCTCAAGGTCTGAAGGCAGGTTACTAAAAATTAATGAAAAACACCATGAATGACTAACTTTGAGCTTATCTACCTAGAGATTGGGCAGCATCATCACACTAGCAGGGGCTGAAAGAAATCAATCCTGAGCCCTACACACCATGGGAATTGCAATGGTCAATGTTTAACAACGTTACAAAGAACAAAATTACTTATATGAAAAGGCTGGGAGAAATTTACATCTATCTTCTATATTTATATAAAAACCTAATAAGCAAATAGATTGAACAGCGGAAATGAACAGTTGCTGTGACGTGCCTTGACCACCAGGGAGCATGCGTGGAACATGGTGGGCGTCAGCTGAGGCAGGATGGTGGAGCAGGTGAGCGGGGTGCCAGACCAAGGAGGGGTGCAGGTCACTGTCATCGGAGTGAGCCTCTAGTGGTTACTGAAAATTCTTTGCTCCCAAGTGCTGCGGTCCCCCCAGGCACTCGCACCTGCTGCCAGTGCCAGCCTCGCTTGCATCCGCTGCCAGCCCAGATCACCCCTCAGGGCTTCTCCACCTTCCCCTGCTGAGGGGCAATCAGGGCCAGCAGCGCCTCTTACACCCACTGCTGAAGACAGCCCCACTCACACCCACAGCCAGAGCCGCCGCTTGCACCCGCTGCCAGCGCCCGGCACGGGTCCTGATTACTCAGCACTATCAGTGGGTGCAAGCAGCAGCTGCCAGCCCCAATTGCCCGAGGGCTTCTCCACCTCCCCCTGCTCCTGAGGGGTGATGGGGGCAGCAGCTGCCGCTCACACCTGCTGACAGCACTGGCCCCAATTGCTCTGCACCATCAGTAGGTGTGAGCGGGTCCGGCGCCATCAGTGTGTGGGAGCAGCAGCAGTGGGAATGGGGCTGCTGGTAGACAGGGGGCCAGGGGCCGTGGTAGGAGGTGCCAGTGGGGGCATGGAGGATGAGCCTGTCCCTGAGCCCACCCGTCCCTGAGCCCACCACAGCTTCTTGGCCCACAGTTCCTTTCAGGGTGCACGAATTGATGCATTGGGCCCCTAGTTAGATTATAAAGTCTTTAAAAATACCTGCTGAGCTCTCCTTAGACCACACTCGAACAGTAGAATCCGAAGCTGCAGAAACCATCAAAGTACGCAAAGTAGCATCCGATGCCCTTCTCTGGTAGACAGCATGCACTGCATAGACAGGTCCTTCATGGCCATAGAGAGGAACTGCTTTTAAAAGCTGAGTCAGAAAAAATTGCAAAAACATTATGATAAAAAGGAATTACCAGTTTCACCTTTAACTGGAATCACAGGATTAATGGTATTGATAAAATGTGAGACCTAGAAATGGGTCCTTTCAGCTGAAGAGAATGTTAACTTTCAAGAACTCTGACCATATTAATGATACACAAAATGTGCATAACCTTGACACAGCTATCTCACATCTAAAAATCTATCTGAGGTGCTAACAACAGTAGTTTAACAAATAAATTCATCACACTCGCTTTTTATTTTGGGGTGTATGTGTGTGTGTGTGTGTGTGTGTGTGTTTTGGTAGAGGATGTGGGCATCGATCACACACTTTATAATAGTAAAAAATAAACCAAATATTATTCATAGGAAACTGATTAAATTAATTACTCCACACATCACTGTAGCCAATAAAAAGATAATGCACATAAATACATGCTTATTACTATGGAAAGATGCCCATGACATCGAGAAATTGAAGAACATAGGCCCGCTTTGTGGAATGGTGCTTTCTGAACTAAGCCTGATGTTTTGTCATCAATACTATCTAAGTGTATCACATCCATGAAGTCAATCTGTCCCAATTTTAGTGAAGTTAACCTTGGTATCTTAGTAAAGGTAGTGTCTGCCAGATTTTTTCACTGTGAACTTAAAATTTTGGGGGTTGACATGAGATTATACTTTGGGAGTGAGTATGTATTCTATTCTCCATCAAATTACTATCTAGTGATTTTAGCATCCCCACAACACACTTCCTAAATCAAGCATAGCTGCAAAATGGAAACATGGCAAACAGAACTGGGACCACATTTGTTTATCAAGTCCACCTGCTTGCCATGCAAGATTCTTCACTGTGGCATCATTTCTGTTGTTTTAGATGTATTTCTTAGATTTTCAAATGTGTGAGACTCCATCACTTTCTTTGAGAGGTATCTCCCATAAATTATCTTCTCAAATAGCGGTGTCCTTAAGTGTCTCCTCAGTTATTTCCCAATTACTTAGGCAAAACTCTGCTACTCCAGAAATAATTAATTGTTATGTATAAGGGTCTGTACACTAACTTCCTTTCATCATTAACCTTTGGCTTCCTTGAAAAACATTTAAAATAACTCAGATACAGTATGTATAATTGTACATACATACTACACACCTGAGACAATGTTCATCAGAATGTTAACTCTGTTGAGATCTTGTATATAGTTTTTCCTTCTTTATACTTCTCTATATTGAAACCTTTTTTTGAGTCTGTATCATTATGCCTTAAAAAATTAAATCTACTGAAAACACTTCAGATCTTTAAACAGGGTTATATTTCAAACACCACAGAATTTTAAAAACTCAAGCAAAAGAAATCCCTCAAGTTCACCAGCTTTTTAAAAAAACAATGCTCACTGTTCAAAGACTGAAACCTCTCATACCAGCTTAGAATTACTTCCTGTTATCAGAAGTCAAGGTGTTTTGAGCACCTGTGTGCATGGAAATACATATGAAGAGTATTTAAGCCCCTCGGGTTACAATGTGTGGCCCTTTCCCCTAAATCCTCTTACTCCTCCTCCCGTCTTTACACTATTGATCCTCCCGTCCTCCCCATTCGGCTTCACATTCTTCCCTCTGATCCTTCCCAAGCTAAGCTTGCTGTCTGCCATCAGATACTTGCTGAGCCTGCAGTACTTTCTACTGACAGAAGTTTGGGGCAGCACTGAAGAAAAGAGTCTTGCCAAGTCTTATCTCAAATCTCAAAAATGAATGCTAAAATCCTCTCTCTCTGGATTCCTCTGCCGAAATCATTCCAAACAGGAATTAAGATTGCTGCACATCCCTCTGCATTCATTCAAGTCCAGGTGGCTCCAAAATCCCTACCTCCAGACCTGGGAAGGACAATTCTGTGTGCAAATAACATGTCTACAGATGAAATCCACATCTTCCCTCCTACTTGCCTACTTTCCTTTGTAGAAGCATCTTTCTCCAGGGCCCCTAAAACACAATCCCATGCCCACCAGCTCCCCACTCCTTTGATAACTATGTACTCAATACCAAAATCATTTTCCTTCAAAAATACATCCCATATCCCTTCCTTCACATTTCTTCCTACTTTAATTTGTCACGTGGATATTAGATTAATCTTTTGATATTCACACTCCTTAGAAATTATCAATGACTTCCAAATGCTTGCTAATAAAAAACAAACTTTTAAAGCAAGTGTTCAAATTCTAATAGGATCATCTCCTATTCTGCTTCTCTAGTATTACTGCCCACAATGTATTATCTAGAAACATTCCTGAAACTGTATTCCTTAAAGTACAAGGACTACTAAGAGATTTGAAAGGGGAAAAAAGGAAGTTCAGACTTGAAACAAGTTTGCGAAATGCAAGGCAAGCAAAAGTAAGCAGGTTCATCCATGTCAGAACCTTTCAGAGCCCTCACTACCCTCATGCACTGGGATTCTCTAAGAGGTAAATGCAGTGTTTCCCAAACTGGATTGGCATGGAACATCTTAAGAAATGGATAATTCTCTGAACACACTTTAGAAAAAGCACTGCCCTCGCCCTAGCCGGTTTGGCTTAGTGGATAGAGCTTCAGCCCTCGGACTGAAGAATCCCAGGTTTCATTCTAGTCAAAGGCACATGTCCGAGTTGTGGGCTCCATCCCCAATAGGGTGCATGCAGGAAGCAACTGATCAATGATTCTTTCTCATCAATGATGTTTCTCTCTCTCCTTCTCTTCTCTGAAATCAATAAAAGTATATTAAAAAACAAAAACAAAACAACTGGGCACTCCTGAGCAGAGGATTCTTTTCTCACCTGAGCTTTTACTCATGCTAGTTTTCCTATCAAGAATTCTCCTTGAACTCCTCCCAAGAAAATCATCTGATACTTTAAGAACCAACTCAAAAGACACCTCTTAAATCTGTTCTGAACTCACTCCACCATAGTTGTGGGGCAGCAAGTTAGAGCATATACGCTGGAGCCACCCTTGTACTTTATTCAAGGACATTTTGCCTTCAAACTATGTATATGATTCATGAATAGGCTTTTGCCTCATCTACATCTTCTGTATGGCAGATATTCTAATACCTACCACACTAATTTTTCACTTTTAATCTTTTCTTACAAGTAGAAACAACCCTAAATGTCCATCAATAAGGGTCTATCCATACCGAGCATAGCATATTATATCACTGAGAATTACAGTATGTACATCTATATCTACAGAACACCAGCTACTCTATAAACACAGTATTAATTTTTCATATCACTGAAAACAGATGAAACAGCTCATGTAAGAGCTGCTTAAAAATTATTCCAAAATAAATAGGAAATTCACAGAAATGACTGACAGCATATGAATATGGGAGCAAATATTAGAGAGACGGGTACAGGGCCTGTGAAGTACAGAAAATACAGATTACAGATAAGCAAAAATGAGGCAATTTCATAAAGAAAGAACGTTAACAGAATGAAGTAAAAATTGAAAACAAAATATGTAAGTCATTTCTTGTAACTATAAACATGCCTACCCACCTGATTATTCTCTATTTCCCAGTGAATCACTTGATTATCAGATCCTCCAGAAACTAATTCAGTAGAAGGAGCTGAAAAGATATCTCAGTAAATATTTTGTTCATTTTATTAACAGCTTAGAAAAATTTCAAAGCTATAGAAAAGTTGTAAGAAAACTCATATACCCTTTACGTAGATTCACCAACTGTTAACATTTTGCCATAGATGCTTAACAGTTTGTTCTATGTGTACAGGGTGGGGCAAAAGTACATCTACAGTTGTGAGTATGCGAAAGTTTATTTATTTTTGTATTATTATTATTTACTAATTACTGTATTATTTTCTATACAAAGTATAAACCTACTTTTGCCCAACCCTGTGTATAAAGAGACTCCTTTTTGTTTTTGACAAACTACTTAAAAATAAGTTGCAGACATCAGGATCTCTGATTCTCTAACACTTTACTATGGATCTCCTAAGAACTGGAACATTCTCCTACATGACCACAATACTATCACATTGAAGAATTTTAACACTGATACAATATCATTATGTACTATATAGCCCATATTAAAATTTCTCCAAATTGTCTCAGTAATATCTTTTATAACTTTTTTAAAATTCAGAATCTAAGAACCATATATTGTGTATTTGGTATACTTTTTCAATCTCTTTTAAAATAAAATAGTTTCCCAGTCCCTCCTTTTTTTGTGATAATGAGCATCCTAACCAGTAGTTTTAAAGAATGTATCCAATCTAGTTTTTTTTAAAGGGAGAAATAATATATAATTTTAGTTTGGATTTTCCATTTATTTGTTTCTTCTGGCCTATGTGCTAGACATTTAGGGGAAGCAGCTGGGAGACTGTCTAAAGAACATTAGATAAGGACTCAGAAGTTCCAACTTCCTATCCTAACCCTGCTATCAGCCAGCTATGATCTTGGGATTTAGTATCTTCAAGTATCACGGAAATTAAGCCAGTTATCTATGTGACTTTGAGCATCACTATAAGATACCTGATATGTGGGTTAGAAAGAATATCTAAATTATCTGGTGGTAGAACCCTATTCTTAGAGGAAATTGAGTCTGATAGTTACAGATTAGTGATGCACAAGCAACTTATTTTATGTAACCTCATTTTTAAAGAGAAGATAAAACATACAAGCACAAATTTTTTATAAC
>PVJC01044135.1:0-14222 GCA_004026665.1 Murina feae
TGCAGCCCTCTGAACTCTGGCTTTATCTGCGAGTGCAGGGGAGGCTGCCCTGACAGCTTGCTTATGCACAGGTCCCTGCCCCCAGTGCCCTGCTAATTGCTTCCACACCCCTGGTTGCTCCTTCCCCCCTGGTGGCCTCAGCACAGCACACAGGCAGACGAAAGAAGTGTGTAAGATGATTGTAGGGAGGGGGAAGAATTTTCCATTTAACCACAGTAATAACAAGAATACTAATGCCCCACACGCACCAGTTTATCAAGTGGGTTCACACCGGTGGTCTCTTTGGATCCCAGCCTTAGACACAGTCCCCATGTCCAAGCAGGCGCCCCCTTTACAGCCTCATGCTCTCTGAGATGTCTAGGCCTTTTCTTAAGCACAGTCTCCCACTCTCTTTTCTCAAGTCCGTTCTAATTTCTGCAAGCCCCCACCACTTCTGTGAAAATCCCATCAAATACACTCATCTCCAGGAAGGGGTCTGGGAGACTGTGGCACTAGCCCAGAGAGCAGAAGGGACTGGGCTAAGGCCACACAGCGTGTCAGGAGCAGAGCCGGGGCTCAGCCACTGGAGCGCCTGCCCTTTCTCCTCCCAGCGCCCATCTCCCCGGGCCTCCCCGCAGGCGCACAGTGGGTCTTGGCATGTGGGGTGTTTCTGGGCTGTAACCTGCCAACCTTAGTGTACCCCTCCGGAGGGAAATGGGTGGGAAAGCCCGAGGGACTCAGGAATCTTGGGGATCTTTTATGAAGTTAACACTGAGTGTATGAAACGCTGGTTTCACACACACACGAGACCACGCAGCTCCAGGGCCCACAGACACTGGGCTGCCTGGGGCAGCAGGAGGCACCTGCACATGCAGCTCCGGGCCTTCCACTCCCCGCCCCGCCGCCCCACGGTGCCTCCCCCCCGCAACCCCCTTCTCTCGCCTTCTGTTCGCCCGGTTCTCCCTTCCCCGCCCCGTGCAGAAAGGGCTGCCTTTGCGGCTCCTCTTACCCCGGCCTCGGTCCATGGTGCCGGCCGATGATGATCGCGGCCGGGGCGCTCGGCGCCGCTTGCAGTGGGAGCGGCGGGGCTGGCGGCAGGCGCGCTGCGCTCTCCAGTCCGCCCCGCGGGAGCGCCCTCCGTGCGTCCCCTCCCCCAGGCAGGATGCCCGCCCGGCACCCCCGCCCGCCCCCCACGCCGCTCCGGGAATAGGCCCGGAGCACGCCTCGCCCCCTGGGCCGCTGCCCGCTGGTGTCCCCTGTCCCGCACACGCCCGTGCCACGCCCTCCCTTCCGCACGCCCCTCCCGCTCGGGGGACTCATTTTCCGGTTGCCGCGCTCTCTTCCGCGCCGCTGTCCGCCGTCCGCTGTCCGGGACGAGGTGGTGTTTGTTCTCCGTGGGTGATGGGGGCTCAGTATGTGTCTGCCAGCCCTGGCGGTCTCCAGATGGCCCAGGGTTAGAGCAAGTCTCCCCCTCCCCCATGGAATCCAGACCTCTCTCTCTCTGCGGGCCACCCCTTTCCTGGCTTTGGGTTTATCATCTTCAGTGGACAAGTCTTTCCTAAAGCAACTTCTAGTGCCAGACAGTGGAGCAGGTGCTATGCCGGTGTCAATAATGGTGAGAAAAAGGAGTGAAATAATAATAATAATAATAATAATAATAATAATAAACAATACCTGTGCAAAGGCAGAGAGACGAGGAAGGGCCGGAGAAAGCGCATCCTGCCCTTTCCTGGACTGACTGGGGATTTTTTTCTTCCTTGCTTTTATGGTTAGGTTGAAATTAATGTTGGCTTTGCAAAATTGCCTGGGCATTTTGTTTAGTGAGCACTTGGTGCAGTGAAAAACAACAATGGAGTTTACGTCAAACTTGTGCGTGAGGTCTTACGCTACTGCTTTCTGCATGTGTGATATTCAGCCTTGGAGGCTTGCTTGCTCATCTGTGCTGCGGGGAAACCTCATACTGGCCTCACAAGACTGTTCACAGGGCAAATGAAAGGATACAAACCCACTTTCTAAACCATACATAGCTATAAAATGTGAACATTATTAGTTTTCAACTTCCTTTCTGTTCTTGCCCACTTTTCCAATTCAAAAAGGTCAGTTTAAATTCTGAAGCAGACAACCAGCAATTTACAAGTGGATGAAGTTCCAAAAAAGTTCACTACTTGAACTCTGAAACTTGGAATTAAGGCGATAAATTGTAGTTAAGTTCCAAGGCTAGCCCATTAATACTTTAAAAACATAATATTTATTTCACTTGAAATAATTTTATAATACAGAACATAACTATTGCAAAAACAGGTGGAGGCTGGGGTAAATTAATTCTCAGAAACTTTCAGGGACTTTGAAGGTTTATCAGAGAATTGGGAAGAAAAATCAAAAGGCTAAGAAGGATTTATATGTATCTGTAGAAGAATCTATGTGATGAGTTAACTGAACTCTGGTCTGGAAAACATGTAAAAAACAGGAGAACAGCCCTAACCGGTTTGGCTCAGTGGATAAAGCCTCAAGGGTCGTGGGTTCAATTCTGGTCAAGGGCATGTACCTTGGTTGAGGGCACATCCCCAGTGGGGAGTGTGCAGGAGGCAGCTGATCGATGTTTCTCTCCCATCGATGTTTCTAACTCTCCCTCTCCCTTCCTCTCTGTGGAAAACCAATAAAATATATATTAAAGAAAACAAAAACGGGAGAACATGGTCTGTGCATTAAAAAGGTGGTCTGGTTTAGATAATTACCCATAATGTCCACTTGGGGGCACTGTTAACTAAACTGACTATAGCTTGGTTGTGGTCAGGAAAATGGAATGAGATGGGTGAGAAGGCTGCTTGTGGGTTTTGGCAAGGAATAATTATATGTATTTTTTTCTGTACTTTGCCTTTAATGAAGTTTATAGTTACCCTAAAAGCTATACCCACTTATCATCAGTTCCCTTAAGAATGTTTATTGCACTCTGTGTAAGTTTCTATTGGGAGAACTAACACTAAGTAGGAATAATCTCTTCAAGTAATCTACAATCTAGGAAATAAGTATGTACAAAATAATTTAATTAAAAATCATTATGTGCAAATCACCTGAGTAGGATAGAGTGCTTTTTAAAAATGATGTTTTTATGATTGATTTTCAGAGAGAGGAAGGGAGAGGGAGATAGAAACATCAATGTGAGAATCTTTGATTGGCTGCCTCCTGCACACCCCACATTGGGGACTGAGTCCACCACCAGGCATGTACCTTGACCTGGAACTGAACTGTGACCTCCTGGTTCATGGGTCGATGCTTAACCACTTAGCCACACAGGCTGGGCAGAGATAAAGTGTTTTTTAGTTAATCAAAACAAAGCAAGAATTTCTTACTGATCATGGGGACAGTACTGGAAGACAGACATTTGGGTGAGTCCGCATTGAGGAGATAACATTACAAGCAGAGAAAACATAAGAGCAAAGACACAGAGATAGAAAACTGCAGGATATATCTGCAAAACCATTTGGTTTGGCTGGACTGTGGGGTGTCGGGTGGGAAGCACTAGGGAGAGAGTGGAGAGGGAGGCCATGATGCCTGGTTTTCTCCTCCCCTTCACATTTCCCTGTTAAGAGTACAACTCCCTGGAAAGGATTTTTAGGATCTGCTTCGTGTCTTCCCTTTCGTTCTTGCTCAGTATCAAGTCTTCCAGGTTCACCCAGTGCTGTTCAAAGAGTTCTGGGTGAAGACTCCAGCTCTGTAGAAAAACGATATTAAATTCAGTCCCGGGAACAATACCAGGAAGAAAGCTTTTAACTCCCTCATGCTGGCAGACTTGTGAAAACAAATGATACTCTCCAGCCTCATTCTTAGCTTATCAGGTGGAACCGGGAAGCCATGGGAAAGGAATATGTGGAGGCTAAAGATTCTTTGTCCCAGTGAGAGAAACATACTCTAGCCTTCTAACTTGTCACTTTGTCCCCAGCTCTGCTTCCACGCTGGCCACCAGAGTGACCATTCCATGATCCCAGTTAGCTTCTCTCTAAAATATGCGATGGCTCCCTCTTGCCCTCAGTGTAGAGTCCACATTCCTTATTAGGTATTTAGGGTGCCTTCTTCACTGAGCCCCAGCCTCAGAGTAGACAAACATTGGTCTCAGGAGACCTTGGAAGACCACAGGTTGAGGGTTCTAATCTGGATTTCTGAGCTGACTCTGTCACTGTGTGAGTCTCAATGCTTCCACTGGGTCATCAGTGTAGAATTTCCTACTTCTTTCCTTGCCTCTCCCTGGCCCTTGGATTGCAAGCACTGCAGGGGTGGGTTATATGTCTAACCGCTCGATCCTTAGTTTAGTGTCTGGCACTTAGCGAGTGGTAATGTCTTGTGGAGTAAGTCAGTGCGTAAATGCTCAAGTATTCAGGAGGCTTCTGTGAATTCATGTGTCGTTGTGGGGGTGGTGTCATTTACCCTCTGGGATTGTGTGTTTGCTTATTTATCTGTAGAGGGAAATGGCATTGCATTGAGGTGTTCTGGGAGCAATGCCTCTGTGCTTTCCACCCTCATTGCGTGCTGCTGTAGACATGCAGCCCAGCCCAAGGGGCTTCTCCTCGCCTCAGGGCCCCTCTCCCAAGCTCCTTTGTGCAGGGCAAGCCCCCAAACCCCTTACTCAAATGTCTGCTCAGCGCTGGTCATTGGATGAAAACCTCTCTTGTTCCCCTCAGCACAATGTTGCCATTATAGCCCTTATCCAGGAAAATGACACATGCCTGCTGGTCCACTCTAGGCCCGGAAAGCAGATAGAGATCTGAGTGGCAGCTGCTGGGAGAAAGAGTTTCACAGATGGATGAAAACTCCTTTTTTTTTTTTTGTCAGACCTTCAGTTTCTGGTCCAGGGCAGGGGCTCCTATGGCATCCAGGCTTCAGGGCTCAGTCTCAGCAGTCAGCAGTGGCTAGTGCACTGGTTGCATCTGGACGAAAAGGAACGATAGTTTTCATGTCCAAATGCTGCATGAAGCCCACCCCCTCCTTTTGGGTCCTTCCTCCAGAAAAGAGCACCCTTGGCTCCATAAATGAGTGTCACAGACTGAAGCACCTGCAGGGCCAGGCGGGGGAGGTGTGTGTGAGCTGGCCAGGGGGGCAGTGGCAAAGTAGGGCACTCTTGTTTTAGCAAAAGGCCAGTGGGCCAGGGTGGCCAGTGGGAACATGGGCCTGAAAGTGGTTCAGACTTTTTAGGAGAATCCATAAATCCAGATTTTAGTGTAAAATCGCTTTTGATGTACAAATGTTAGTAACTAATACTAATTAGTTAAGACATTGCAAAAGCCAGTTAAAACACCCCTGTGGCTTAATCTGGCCGACAGCTCCACCCCCCCCCCCCCATATGGAACTCTGAGGAAAATTTTGGACCCAGGAAGACTTCTGGAGGGTCTGTCCAGCTGGGTACCTCCACCCGGAGGGACGAGATGATGCCAACAATACAGCACAGGCTAGCTCTCCCCTGAAAGGCTGGGCTGCACGCCCATCTTCACCTCCAGGCATCGGGCTGACGCCAGGCTGCAGGTCCAAAGTGAATTTCTTAAACCTGAAACT
This sequence comes from Murina feae, assembly GCA_004026665.1. Lineage (NCBI taxonomy): Eukaryota > Metazoa > Chordata > Mammalia > Chiroptera > Vespertilionidae > Murina > Murina feae. Next base: position 5,524 of record PVJC01044135.1, read on the forward strand.
AGAAAAACTTTCAAGCCAAGAGGAGCCTGAGAGATTAGTCAGTCTGGAGCCTTCCTTTGTCAGATGTGGAAATTGAGGCAAGAGAGGAGGAAGTCTTGCCTGAGATCACATAAGACCTTAGGGGCAGAACCAGGAGTGGTACCCAGGGCTCCAGACTCGATGACATCAGAACCACACTCCTCCTGCCCCCACAGTTTGTGGAACACAAAGAGCTTGACTTTGCAACAAGGTAGATCTGAGTTTGATACCCAGTTAAGAGCATGATCTTTAACCTCTCTGAACCCCAGATGCCTCAGCTTAAAACTGGGGCTAATGACACTTCCATCACAGGGTGGTTGTGAGGCTTAAATTTGACCATGTATATATGTATGTACCAGGTGTACCGGTTAATAATGAGAATTTTGTAATACAAGAAAACACGATAATTTCAAGAGAAACATCAAAGGTGCTTTACTCAAAGTAATGTCCATCGCTAGCTACACATTTCCCCCATCTTTCAGGTAATTTGTGGATACCGTCCCAATAGAACTTTCCTTGTTTTGAGGCAAACCATTCAGAGACCCAATTTTTCACTTTGTATGTTTTGAAGTGCTGCTCAGAAAGTGTGTGTGCCATCTATCAGAACAAGTGGGAATCTGCAGGAGCAAGGTCTGGTGAATACAGCGGGTGGGTTAATACCTGCTGTATAACATGTCTTTAACTGGTTTTGAAGTGTGTGATGGTGCGTCATCATGAAGCAAAATCACTTTGCCGTGTCTTCTGGCACATTCTGGTGGTTTTATGATCAAAGCGTGGTTCAAATTGACCTGGATGTTCTTTGTCTTTCACATCGAAATCATCACTCTTAAAGCGTTTAAACCAGTGTTCAGTGTTCACAAGTGTCTTGAGACGGAGCATGTTCACCATAAGCTTCCTGAAGTATACAATAACTTTCAGCAGCACTTTTCTTCAAAAGAAAGTAATGAATTAAAACTTCCCGCAAATGCTCTTTTTTTTGGCACGAAATTCGACATTTTTAAGCGTAAAAATATCTATGATGTTAACACCTTCAGCAAATTTGACATGAAGTTTTGAAGCTTGTGGTCAATACAACAAAATAGCATACGTATCAAATCGCATATATATCAACATATGTGTAGCTCCATATATTGGAAACACCCCCACATTATTAACTGGCACACCTGGTAAAGAGCTTGGTGCCTTGCCTGGCACAGAGAAAGCGCTCTCCAAATCCCTCTGTTTAGGGAGGAGTTGTGAAATGGCCACAAGCATGGGCTTTGGGGTGAGATGTCCCTGAGTTCAAGTGCAGGCTGTGCCACCTACAGCTCTGAAACTCAAAGGCTCAATTTCCTCATCTGTAAAATGAGGATAACAGTAGTTCCCGGAGGATTAAATGAGACATTGTAAGCACTATGTGCAGGGCCTGGCCCACGAGCAGAAGTGTGAGTTATTACTGTAATCAAGGTGGGATTCCTCTGAGGATGCTTCTGGAAATAGTAAGGGCGACTGAAGTCCCCGCCACACACCCATGCTGCCCCCTGCAGGGTACTTTTTGTAAAGCACACCATTAGATTCTACCAGGTTCCCCCTTCTCTGCAGGAACACCTGATAGAGCTGTCATTTTGTCAGAAGGACACATTGCTTGGGACAATTTCTCCTGATCCAGGTCACATAGGCAAGACTGTGTGCAAGAGAGGCAGTCACACTTCTTTTGTATCCACATGAGGGGTCTGGGAACAAAAGGGCCCTTCAGTCCAGATCCTACAAGCATCATTCAGTGACTGACCAAGGCAGATTTTGACCTCTTCATATGTATTCACTTGGCTGCCCTGGCAAGTCTTCTCTCCCATCTCATGATCCTCAGGGCAGCTGCCTGCACTATTTAAATTGTCATCACTCTCCCTCACACAGACAGTAAAGGCATGCATGCCAGACTCCACTGTCAGTGCTAATTCGCTCTGGAAGCCAGTGTGTCTTTCATGACTCCGTTGGTGACAAGTGACGGAATCACAACTCAAAGCAGCTTAAACAAAAAGGGAATTTATTTGCTCCAAGGGTAATGGGGGAGTTGAAGGGGTGAAGTTGGCTTGAAGGCAAGCTCAGATCCCCAGGGATGCAAACAGAGTAGTTGCTACTTTCTCTCAATCTCCCACCTTCCTCTCCTCAGCCTTCATCTTTACATGGTCCCTTCCAAGCTGGCTAAGACCTCACCTCTCCAGGCCTGCGCACCTTGGTAGCAGAGGTTCCAGGGGACAAAGGCACACCTCTCTCTCCAGCACTGGCCCAGAGGAGGCACTGGCAATCTGGCTAAACCACTTGATCTAAGAACAAGGGAGATGCTGTAGGGTCAGAGGCACACCTCTCCTGCAGCCAGGTACTGTCCCTGAAGCACATCATTCTGTCCTTACTACCCTGTGAAATAAGTGCTCTTATTCCTATTTTGAAAGTCTAATTGCATGTGTTTTATTGATTTGCTAGGGTTGTCATAACAAACTACCACAGACTGGGTGGCTTAAACAATTGAAATGTATCTTCCAACAGTTGTGGAGGCCGGAAGTACAAGAGCAGGTGTTAGCAGGGTTGGTTTCTTCTGAGGACTCTCTCCCTGGCTTGTGGACGGCTGCCCTCTGGGTGCCTCTTCACATGGTCTTTCCTCTGTGCATGCAACCCTGGTATCTCTCCCTGTGCCCTAATCTGCTTTCATAAGGACCGCAGTCAGATTGGATTAAGGTCCACCCTAGCAGCCTCATTTTTACTTAATCACATCTTTAAAGGCCCTATTTTCAAATACAGCCACATTCTGAGATGGGGGGAAAGGAGGGAAGGGATTGGGCTTCAACATATGGGTTATTTTTGGGAGCGGGCACAATTCAGCCCATATAACCTGTGCCTGGTGGTGGGGCTGAGTCCAGTTGCTATGCTATAATGTCTTTGCCGAAGCCCACAGAGGCAAAGGCTTTACCCCCAGAGCAGCAGGGGGTGGGGGACAGTGTATCCAGGGAAAACCTTGGCAAGGGCCAGGGACTTCTGTTGGCATGATGACCTGGACCAACTGGTGGTACATGATGGTCATGGCTCCCTGAGGTGGGCGGGGTTAACCCAGGCCCTGTTCGATTGTCAGAATAGCTTGTGTTTTCTTCAATCTGTGGCACCTTCTGCTAGTTTTCCCTTTGGCTCCCCAAAGACCAGTCGTCATGAAGAACTGAGGGAATCCACGTCCTCTCCTCCCAAAGGGTGGAATTCAGACTATTGGACTCCCTTCCAACCTGGCTAAGGCCTCACCTCTCCAGGAATCCAGTAGTCTAAATTCCACCCTTTGGAAGAAGTGAGATAAACTCAGATGTTACATAGGCCAACATATTGAAAGATTTGATGAAGTCGTCTAAATTTGTATTTAAAACATATAACCAGTCCTTACAAACCCATCATTTCCACAGTATTGCTTAATATAGAAACATTGGGTATGAATTCATTGAAATGAAAATATTGCATAAGCAGCATCGACTGAATAAATAACCTCGTGAACATTGTGAGGGTGATGTCTGAGTGACTGCAGTTTGAGAGACACGGGGATAGCTGCCCCTGAGAAGGAAACGCTTCCTGTCATGGGCAGAGTTGTCGCTGGACTTTGGTGACCTGATTCGTCGGCACACCTGGCCCTCATTTGCCGAGAGGACTGACGGCAGCCCTGGGTTCTCCTGCTTGTGCCCCGCCCTGTGCCGGCTGGACCAGGCTCAGTGGAGAAGCCAGTGGGTCCTTGGGTGGTAAGGAGCAGCTGGCCGTCATCCTCAGGGTTTCCGGGTTTCATTTATTTAAAAGCGCCTCGCTCCAGGGCTTCCGAACAGCTTGGCAGCAGCTCCGAGCTGTGGCTCTAAAAGCAGGTGTTTATCACTGTGTAGTCAAGGTTTTTAGCAGCTCAAAGTCTGATGAGGAATGAAGCATGTAAAACTTAGTTCCCCGGGGCCATTAACAGAGCTGGCATCATTCTGCCATGTTAATTGCTATGAACTCTAGCCGTGCTTTGTTCTCTTTAAATTTTAAGCCCGTCTCCTCCACGTTTGGCTCTGCTCGGTGGCTAGTGCTGCCACTGACACCTTCCACAGCCATTCCGCACATTTCTGTGCCAGCTGTCTGCTGGAGGCGGTGGAGCCTGGGAGTCCTGATCTGCTCACGCAGTGGGCCTGTTTTCGTGGCTGCCAAAGGTGGACCTTACGCTCTAACCTCCTGTGAGGTCTGTGCTCTCCTCCTCCTTCCCCCCCGCCCCCCCCAATTGTGTTCTGATTTATTAATGTAAGATTGCCCCCCAGTGTCCAAAAAGGTTATATGCACGGGGAAAGGGCTTCTTTCTAGGACTTCATTAAGCCTTGACACAAAAGGGTGTTGCGCTTATCCCTAAAAGGATGGTGGTTTAGAGTAGTGTTTCTCAGACTGCACTATGTGTGTGAATCATTATTATTAATGATTACTATCTCATTAAAACACAGAGGCGGATTGACTAGGGACACGAGATACAGCATTTCTTACAAACTCCCAGGTGACCCCAGTGCTGCTGGTTGGGGAGCACCCATCAGAAGCAAGGCGTAGAGCGATTCTCCCTGCATCTGATGTATTAGCAATCACCCTGCAAGCCAGACAATCTCCACAAAGTTTGAATGAATCAGAGGTGTCCTTCTAGACCCTATGCACGTTCTGGGCCCTGCTTGCCTTTCCACCTCTTCTAATCTCACTCCCATCTTCATCTATTGCACTTGCTCTGCTCTGTCCTCAGTGGCACTTTTAGTTTCTCAAGTACATCAGGCTCTTACCCACCCCAGTGCCTTTGCACATGCTCTTTAAGCCTAGAGTACTCCCATCCCCCACTTTTCCCTTTTCATCCTTCAGTGAATATATGAACTGAGTTCCTTTCTACTTCTCCCTCCAGCACCCTATTTGTTGTTTCTGTAGCAGTTATCTTCATGCACCATCTCTTTTTTATTTTCTTACAGTCTCTTTTCTCCTCTAGCCTAGAGCTACACGAGAGCTCACACCTGCCTTCCACATTGCTGGATGCCCAGTGCTCCTGCCTGGCAGCATATGCTCAATGAATAAATGTTGGTAGGGTGCACATGTAGGCAGGGAGCAAAGGAACATTCCTGTCGTTTTGCACGTCTGAACCACCTGTCCGAGGGTCCTGCGGTGAGGATGATACTTAGAAGAACCACAGAATGAGAGGTCAGGAAAGGAGTCTCTTTTGAGTCACATTTCATCATCAGAGATGTCAAAATATGAAAAATGTGTATATCTTAGGATAGATGAAATTCAGCAAGTCTAACGTCTCTTAAACAGAGTTTTGTCAAAGTAGTTTGTGAATTATTGGATTAAGCAAAGTTACTATAGTACTTTGCAGACTTTTGCCAATGAGCATTGTGAGTGTCCAAGCAGGGGCGGGCAGTGGCTATGACTGGGACACTGTGATTCATTTATCCCGAGGCTATTCCTTGTCTGCCCGGCTTCTCTCCTTTGTCAGCAGGACGCCTGCCTCCCACTATAGAGGCGGAAAATGCCAAATGCTCAGTTTCTGAGGCTTCTTTGCAGGAGGTCATGGGTCTGTTCCCTAGTTTTGGCCATTGGGACCTGCGGAGCAGTCTCCTGAGGATTTCTGGGAAGGTCTTTTTGATTAGAAGAGGCACAGGAAGAGAAGTTTCTTTCCTGCTTTTTGATGTGGTTGTGTGACGTCATGATGGCTGGAGTGACAGCAGCCTTTCGTAAACATGAAGGGGTCACACCTGAGGACACAAGCCAGTGTGCTGACGGCGAAGAGATGCAAAAACACCTGGACTCCTGATGGACTCGCTGAGCGGCTTCATTGACTAGCCTTGCACCTTGGACTTCCGGTTGTGCAAGACAATGTGTGTCCTCTGCTCAAGCCATTTCTAAGAAGGCCCTCTTTCCTCAGAGCTGAACACATCCTGACTGATAAGAGTGGATAGATAAGCCAGTCTCTCCAGGTGGGCAGCTTGGGATTGGTCCCTGGCTCCACCAGGGTAATTATGTATCTTCTTCAGAACTGTTTCCTCATCGGTGAGACAGAGATAAGGGTAATGGCCACCTCTTGGGTTGTGACAGAGGCTTAAATGAGATGGTAGATGTAAATTCCTCAGCACAAATCTTGGCTCACTGTTGGTACTTAATAATGAGGAATGGTTACTATTATAATTTTATGATCACAGAATGTTATTTGTCCTTGGAACATCCTCCACTGTCTTGTAGGACCCGTGTGCTGCAGGACCCAACCTGGGTGATGCTTACCTCATCAAATTTTCCTATTTTACAGAAGGAGAAACTAAGGCCAAGGGAGAGCTGCTCTCTGAGAGACTCTTACTTTGAAAAAAGGTGTGTGTGGTTCAGTCTCTTCCCATGTCACTCATTCCCACGCCCACTACGAACGACAGCAGGACACAGGTCTGGGTTGAAATCATGTGCCTTTATGGGAAACAGAAATACCCAACAACAATAACAAAAGCCCTTCAAACCTTGCCAAGTTCTCAACCAGTGACAATGAGGCAGTTTCAACGATTGCGTCTGGCTGGGGACATTTCTAAGGAAGGGGTCAGGACAGTTGAAAGACGTTGGCCATAAAGAGAAGTAACCGAGAGGGTTGATGTTTTCCATGAGAGATAATAGACCTCCCTTCCGGTCCCTCATCCTTTCACCCTTTCAAGTTACCGTCTCCCCCCAGTTTACAAAGATGCTTCCCGAACTCTGCTCTAATGCAGTCTCCTCTAGAATGCTCTCCTTCGTCTGCACCCACTGCCAGCTGCCTTTCCAGTAATGTCACAAACACTTTCTCATGCCATCTCCCATCACTTTCTGCCTTACATCCATCACATTTGAGTCCATGCCTTGTTAGTAGGCACATCGCCCAGGCCAGGCCCATGCTGGTCATCCCAGCGTCCCACCTCCCTCCCCTGTTCAGTGCTCAGTATACAGTGAGTGCTCAGCATCAGCAGGTGCTCAGTGAGGGTGTGTTGAATTGAAGTCAGTTCTACAGTTGCCATGTCACAGCACCAGCCTCTTGAGAGTCATAATTGTCATTTTCATGCATTCGTTCTTCCTCCCAAGACCTCAGGGCATCTCCAGGAAGGAACAGGCCCCACCAGACATCACCAACTCAGGGTAGAAGGTTTGGAAAGGGGAGGAGAGAAGCTAAGCATTCACCCCGTTCCAGAAGGCAAGGAGGCAGGAAAAGCAGCCACTGGGCAAATCCAGTAGGATCATGAGTGGTATGGGCCAGTGCTTCATTCTGGAATCTCATGAGCAGTCATGCTTCAGAAAGTTTCCCCTATGACACTTGGCCCACTTTCTAGTGGGATTCAGGTCCTGGTTGGGTTGCCCTGCCAGCCCGGGGACCAGCAGGAACCACCAGGAACCTTTCTTGGAACATGGCCTTTGTTACCATGAGAGGGGTGATAGAGGTTGTCTGTCTAGTTGGTCGGTTAGAGTTGTGGTGGGAACCTTAGCCCTGGGTGTGTTGAGTTGTCAGGCACATAGATTATAGTAAGGCTGAAAGATACAGGCTGCAATAATGGGCCTCTCCTCCAAAGGGGAGGTGCTAGGAGCAGTTGTGTGTGTGTGTGTGTGTATGTGTGTGTGTGTGGCCCCAAGAGGTCCTGCGGCTCCAGTTCTAACAGGTGCCCTTCTCTGTCTCAAACTCCTGATCCAGCTCCCACTCTCTCTCTCTGGTTCTCATGGTAGGGGCCAGGCAGAGGGGCCAGTTGGAAATGGTGGAAGGAAGGGAAGTGCCTTTTCCTTTCCTACCATGAGTCGTAGATTTCAACCAGGAAGAGGTAAGGATCAAGGACAGAAGGAGGAGGATTGAAGAGCTGAGGAGAGGCCAAGGCCCTGGCCACCTCTGTTTACTGCTGTGAGGAGTAGTCCTCACCCCCAGAGAGCACCGAACTCCTAATGGTGGGTGACGAGAAAATTCCGCAAGGGCTCTCAAAGGTGCTCAGTGACTTTGGGAGATGGCTGTGGATCCACCCAGGGGAAGGCCCCTCTGGGCCAGTAAGATGTGAAACAGCATGGTCAGCATCCACACTCAAGACTGGAGGAAAGAGCTAAGAAGCAGAGAGAAGAGACCTCAGGCACCTCCTTTAGGAAGGAGGGTTGGACCTTGGGGGACTCAAGTAAGGACAGATGTTTCCGTATAAAAAGGATCCCTAGTGAAAGGATGGGCGTCCCCTCAAATTCCTTCCCAAACCCCATTACATTTAGAAAAGACAAAGTAAGGAGCATAAAAATATTTTGATGACATGGGCTTGCCTGACAGCACAGAAAAGCAAGTCTCCTGGCAGGCAGCGTGTCCCATTACACAAGAGGATTATACTGAGCTCCAGTATAGAGATTTTACATATATCTTTATATAAGTGCATATATATTTATAGAGCCTCTGTCTAGAACAGCCGGGCTTGCTTCTTCAGTTCATTCCTCTTCCAGAGGGCCAGCCGGTCAAACTCAGAGATGGTCATGCCGAAGACTTGGTAGAACTCTTCCTGGGACAGGTGGCGCTAAAACGAAGTGGGAGGGGACAGAGAGGAAACAGCGTGAGGATGTGAGGTGTAGGCTGGGGCTGGTAGAGGCAGGAGCGGTCACTGTATGTTTCCTCTGGGTGCCTGGCATGGTGTCTGACCCACAGCAGGCATGTGATGAGTATGTGTTGA
>PVJC01044136.1:0-14220 GCA_004026665.1 Murina feae
ATTATTCACCATTTTAGATTTTTCAGATCTACTCATCTCTTTTATTAGTGCAAGTGATTGAGAGGTTATTTTATCACATTTACAGAAAGTGTAATTTCCATAAGCTTTATATTTTAGTTAGAAAAGGAAGCAAGTGCTGAATCTCTGAAAGCCTTTTCTGCTCCTTCATTCATGTGTGTGATTAAAATCTGACTTCCATTTCTTCACATTATAAACTCTATCAGAATCTCTTTCACGCTTTAATAATCTTCTAAAAAACTATACTAGACAAAGTGGGACAGTGAACACTGGGAATATGCTGTTTATCTCAGATATACTGCTGTCTTTCAGTGAATATTGAATATGACTTGGCTAAGAAACAGAAATAAAGGAAATAACAGTGAAAAACGCTTTTGATATTTTTACTTTATGCATTTGGCATTGAATGCAGAAGTATCTGCTTGTTGGCTTTCTGGTGACCCAAATTCTTTAAACAATAAAGCAATGGATAAATGAGAGTAATTGCTGAATAAATTAAGTTGAAAACTGTGTAGTAATAGTGTCATTTAGTAATTATTTTGTCTTTGACACTATGTTGAGTACAGATATGTTACTTTTAAACATTGTACGGTTGTGAAAACCTATCAGTTTTCTCAGTATACATTTTCAATTGCAGTGTCTTAATCTCTTCAAGTGAGCAAAGAAAAACATATTATGTGAGATACAGTACACCAAACATATTTCTAAGGAATTGGTTCAAAAGAAAAGAAATAATGAGTGAGACTAATAAATAAGAAAAAGAGTCTGGAGCTCAGGAGAAAAATCATCAGAATTGCCTGAAAATAATGAAAATAAATCTACATTCGTTGTCTGCGATATAAAAAATGGAAGATTTTGCAATTAACTCTGGACTTAACTTCTTGTAAATGTCCAGGTGCTGCAGGAATATAGGCTTGCTGCTGAGGTTAGTGTACCCTCAATAGGTGGTGGTTTGCTCTTTTTGGTGATTATAGAGCGCAGGGTCATCCCTTTTTGCTTTAACGGGACTCCGAAGCAGCCTGTAACCATGGTCACAGAGGATACTTGAGGGACTAGGGATTAGCTTAAATGAGAAAGAGGAAGATTTGATTAATGCTAGACTTATCAATGTCAGAAGCAGATGGGGAGCGGGAGATGCAATTCGTCTAGAGAAAGAGCAAAGCATAATCCTTTGAGGGAGGAAAGTAAAGGAGAATAGAACTGCTACAGCTGGCAACTCATAAGGAAAGGGAAGCAGAATGAAAGAAATGGACCAGAGACCTTGGTTTGCAGTTATAGGCATGGCCTGAGGCAGGGGCCAATAGGCATGAGGCAGGGGCCAATATGAGGAAGTCATATTGATGTCAATGATAAAGACACCTTGAGTGGGCTCTGTGAGACTGGCTGAATGTATAATACATGTCGATCAAGGAGAAAACTTAAATGAATATGTGAGATTCGCGTTTTGCAATCAGGGTAGGTAAAATGTATTTACATCAGAGTAGAACTGTGGTTAGATTTTGACAAATTAGAAGAAATATGAAACTGTTGGACTCATACTCTTTACTTATATGAGATGTGGGGGTAGGGAGGCAAGTGGGGAAACGGGATAAAAGTCATCATGACAGTTTATTTCAAGAGACTCTCATGAGATCTGGACTGTAAAAAGCAGGAAATGCTTGGGGAAAAGTGATAAACTTTTATTGGCTTTCAAAAAGTAGATTAACTCCTAGGCCTGAGGCTGAGCTTGTGAGAAGAATAGTAGGGAAAAAAAAGTGAGTTTCAAGTCAGGAAAGTCTAGGCTCATATTGATTTGCTACTTATTAGCAGAGAACTCTTAAGAAAATTAAATAATCTGAGCATTGATATCCTCATTGTAAAAATGGGATTAAAAATAAGCATACTTACCATGAGGATTAAAGGTAACCAGGAATGCAGTGTACGTGGCACAGAGGAGGAGTTCCATGAACAGTTCCCTTGCTCCTGAGCGGACTTTTCAGTGTGGGAGACTCTCCCCATGAGAGGTGAGGAGCACTTTTAAGACATTTTCAGGGCAAAACCTGCCTGCCCCACAGTCCCGGTGATCAGAAATTCCTGAGCCAAACACCTGACCGTACTCCCTTCGTAGTCCCCAGTTTGGGCCCTCCCTTTGGTAATGGCTGTTAAATTCTAGAAAGGCTCAGGATTTTCAGAGCAACTGGTCCTTGATTCTGGTTCATGCCTGTCTTATTTACTCTTTTTCCTATCTAATTAATTTCCCTAGTTTTCTTCTCAGAGTTCACTGGATGAAATGAGATCTTCAGCCTGTCCCCTACCCCAGAAATCTTCAGGTGCTCTGTGAGTGAGTGAGTGAGTGAGTGAGTGTGTGTACACATGTGTGTCTAATCTGTAACACTCAGGCCATGACTTATTAAAGTGATTATCTTTTATTTTATTTTTAAAAAAATCTTTATTGGTGAGAGTATTACAGATGCTCCTCTTACCTCCAACCATCACCCCATTCCACCCTGTTCCCGCCTGTCCCAGGCCTTCACCACCTTACTGTGTCCATAGGTAATGCATATCCTATATAATAAAAGCCTAACATGCTAAGTGTCCAGTTGGCTGTTTAGCCAATCAAAGTCTAATATGCTAACGATATGCTCAACTGCTTGCTATGACGTGCACTGACCACCAGGGGGCAGATGCTCCAACCTGTTGGTTAGCTTGGTGCTGGGATTTGGCCTATTGGGACTGAGCAAGATGGGCTGAACATGCCCTGGACCCCTCCTGCTATCCCTCCCAAGCTGGCCAACCTCCCATATCTCTCCCCAGCCCTGATAGTGCAGGGAGGGGTCCTTCAGCCTGGCCTGCACCCTCTTGCAATCTGGGACCCCTCGAGGGATGTCGGAGAGCCGGTTTCAGCCCAACAGCGGAACAACCAGTCACTATGACGTTCACTGACCACCAGGGGCAGATGTTCAATAAAAGAGCTGCTTCCTGGTGGTCAGTGCACTCCCACAGGGGGAGCACCACTCAGCCAGAAGCCAGACACATGGTTGGTGAGCACAGTGGTTGTGGTGGGAGACTCTCCCACCTCCACAATAACACTACGCTGTCAATCGGGTATCCCCACAGGACTCCAGAACTGCGGGGGAGTGCAGGTCGGGCTGAGGGACACCCCCCCCCCCCAGTGCACGGATTTTGTGCCCTGAACCTCTAGTATGCATATAAGATCTTTCATCTTTTCCAGTCCCTCACCCATGTTTTCCCTCTGAGATTTGTCAGTCTGTTCCATGTTTATATACCTCTGATTCTATTTTATTCATAGATTTATTTTTCATTAGATTTCTTGTTTACTTATTTTGATTTTTAGATTCAACTAGAGGCCCAGTGCACAGTGGGGTCTGACCAGCCCGCTCCAATTGGGGCCTATCAGATCAGGTGGGCCTGGGAGAGGAGATGTGGGAGGTTGGCCAGTTGGCCCCGCCCCCTGGTTGAGCTCCTGGTCAAACTCCCAGTTGAGGGGACAATTTGAATATTAGCCTTTTATTATATAGGATTGTTTTTAGGTATGTATTTATTGCCATTTTATTATTTATATTTTTATTTCTCCTTCTTTGTTTTCATCTTCTTTTCTTAAAGAATACCTTTCACTCTAGCAAGTTTGGCTCAGTGGATAGAGCTTCAGACTGCAGACTGAAGGGTCCCAAGTTGGAGTCCAGTCAAGGACACATGCCAGATTGTGGGCTCAATTCCCAATAAGGGGAGTGCAGAAGGCAGATGATCAATGATTCTCTCTCATCATTGATATTTCTATCTCTCTCCCTGTTCCTTACTCTCTGAAATCAATAAGAAAAATAAATAAAAAGAATACCCTTCAACATTTCATGTAATACTGCCTCAGTCTTTAGAAGTTTCAGTGTTTCTCAGCCACAATGCCCACTGTTTTTCTTTGTTTGTCTGTTTGTTTTTAATCCTTACCAAGGATATTTTTTCATTGGTTTTAGAGAGATGGAAAGAGAGAGGGAACGACAGGAAGAAATATTAATGTGAGAGAAACACATTGATTGGTTGCCTCCTGCATGAGCCCCAATCAGGACCCAGCAGGGAGGAGCCTATAACTGAGGCACGTGCCCTTGACCAGAATCAAACCTGGGATCCTTTGTTTCACAGTCTTTTGCTCTATCCACTGAGCCAAACTGGCTAGGGCCCCACTGGTTTTTATAGCCCGAAATAGTGGGGACTTCTCTTCTCAGCTCTGGAACCCTGGGCTGGGGGTCTGTTGTGGGGCTGGGTCCTCTTGCTTCTCATGAGAGTTCTCCATAGCAGGAGATATCCCTCCTAGCTAAAAAACAAACAAACAACATCACACTTGGGTGTTGAATCAGCTTGTTCCCAGCTCCTGTCCCTCCTACTAGTCTCAATGTGCTTTCTTCTTTACTTGTCTAGTTGTCAGACTTCCATTCAGCTAGCTTTCAGGTGGTTCTGAATGATGGTTGTTCTGTATTTTAGTTATAATTTTGATGTGGTTGTGGCAGGTACAGGTATTTACCTACATTGCCATCTTGGTTCTCTACCCAAAAGTGGTTCTCTTTTTAAAAAACTATTAAAGACTAGGGGCCCGGTGCACAAAATTTGTGCATGGGGGGGGGTTTCCAGCCTGGCCCCTCTCACATATTGGGAGCCCTCAGGGGGTGTCCTACTGACAGCTTAGGCCCGCTCCCTGATCCCCTTGGGGAGCGGGCATAAGCCACAGTCTTGCCTCGCTTTGTGGGAAGCGATCAGGCTAATCAGGGGAAGCCACCAGCCCCATCACCCCACTGCTGCAGCCACTGCCAGTCACCGCAGCCACCAAGGTGTTTTCATCAACACGGACTCCAGTTCCTTCACCATGAAAAAATGACAACTTTCTTTAGGCATTTTCAAGATGTGTCTTTCATAGGATATGACATTTCTTTCTTTCTTTCTTTTTTTTTATCCTCACCTGAGGATATGTTTCCATTGATTTTTAGAGGATGTAGAAGAGAAGGGAAAAACAGAGAAACATCAAAGTGAGAGTAACACTTCGATTGGTTGCCTCCTGCATATTCCCTGACCTGGGCCCTGGCCAGGGAGAAGCCTGCAACCTAGGTACATGCCCTTGGTCAGAATTGAACCCAGACTCTGCAGTCAGCAGGCTGAGGCATTATGCACTGAGCCAAATGGCTAGGGCAGGATATGACATTTTTTAGCCCTCCAGCAGTAGACCTTCATTTTTTTCTCCAGGAGTGTGGTGGAAAAACCCTAGATCACCTTTAGGGATTCTTATTACTCAAGTTACTAAGAATATTACCAGTGGCATACAGGGAGCTTAGCCAATGAGTGGTAAGAAAAGGTGTTTCCTCTGTAGTTCACTCTGATCACTGGCTCCACCCCTGCCCCTCTAATCCTAGCTCCACCCCTGCCCAGGCCTGTAACCTCTGGCCAAGGATGTAGGCCTGGGCAGGAGACCTCCAAACCCTTCCAATAGCCAACTTCACAGAGCCCAGGCCTCTGTGATCACCAGCTCTGATCCTGCCCCCTGCCATTGCCGGCTCTGCCCTTGCCCCACTAGCAGCCTCTGGCCAAGGCTACAGGCCTGGGCAGGGGACCCGCAGACCAGTGCTTTGCCAGCTCCACCGGTGCCCAGATTCCTGTGATCACAGGCTCTGCCCCTGCCCCTCTAATCACCGGTTCTGTGGAGCCCAGACCCCTGTGATCTCTGGCCTTGCCCCTGCCTCGGCCTAAGGCCTCTGGCCCAGGCCTTATGCCTGAGTAGGGCACCCTCATACCCCTCCAATCACTGGCTCTGCCCCTGCACCCTCTGATCACCAGCTCCACCCTTGCTCATGCCGGAGGCCTCTGGTGAAGGCCTCTGGCCTGGGCAGAGCACTCCCAGTCCCCTCTGATTGCCTGTTCCACCCCTAGGGCCCCCCACCTTCCCCATCACCTGCCTGGCTAACAGGCCTGACAACTTCAGTGGCAGGACTGAACCGGACTGGGCGCCTCCATCTTGTGTCCATGGGGGTGGCCATCTTTGTGATGGAGAGATGCCTAATTTGCATATTACTCTTTTATTAGATAGGATTTACTTAAGTAATATCACTTAAGGAGGGGCAGGGGCAGAGAGGGTGAGGATTTCTCAGGTTAGACACTTTCTGCTTTCAGTAAATAGAGTTAGAGAGTGTTTTATTCAGGGTATGAATTGCTAAGTGCCATAACAACAACCCACAATAATAAAAGAAGCCTGGCCAGCATGGCTCAGTGGTTGAGCATTGTCATATGAACCAAGACGTCACAGTTTGATTCTGATCAGAGCACATCCCCAGGTTGTGGGCTCAATTCCCAGTGTGGGGTATGCAGGAGGCAGCTGATCAATGAATCTCTCTCATCATTGATGTTCCTAACTCTCTCTCTCCCTTTTTCTATGAAAAAAAAAAATGTATGAAATAAATACATAAAAGAACTTAACCCTCATGCAAATTTTTTGATCTAGTGGACAGGTTCTCCTGTGTGGCTCCTTCCATCTAGAGTCTCTATTATCTTGACCAGTAGCATCCATAGTCACCTTGGAAGGTGGAGAGAGAGAATTGCTACATTCCATGGATCTGAGCTAGTTACACTACTCCACCTCGATAGGCAGGTTATGTTATCTCCCTCAATGCCCAGGAGGAAAATGAAATAACTAGGAAAGTGAAATGAAAGGTCAACACAGCATCATCATGCCACAAAAATGATTCAGGGAAATATTCTGAAATATTCCTTTTTCCCTCAAAGCCAATGGCTTATAGAATAACAGCTTGCTTCTGAATACAAAATGAAATTTGGAAGACAGAAACTCAATTATATTTTCAGAGCATAGTGTTCCAGTGCACCCCAAATTTCTGGCATAACCATAAAAATTTGATGAATTACCCAGAAACACAGCTTCAAAAAAAAAAATAAAAGCTCTTCTTTAAAACATCAACACTATTTTGACACAATTAAGATGGTGAGAATATAGAACTTAATTTCAGGTTAATAAAATTACATTAGAAATAATTCTGTAATTCTTATTTTAAGCTTAGGATAGCCAGAATGGTCTTTATTTTTTCCATGTAGTTTTAAGCATAGAATATCTAATATAATAAAAGAGAAACATGCAAATTGACCGTTACCACCAGCCAATCAGAGCGGCTATATGCAAATTAGCCCAGCCAAGATGGAGGCCAACAGCCATGGAGCTAGAGCAAACCAAAGGCTTCTGTTGCAACTGCCTGCCTAGGCTGGCTGAGCCTCTGCTCACGGCCACGCTCACCAGCCAATCAGAGCGGCTGTATGCAAATTAACCCAGCCAAGATGGAGGCTGGCAGGGCGGCTCTGCACTGGGAGCCTCTGCGTCTGCGGCCGGCATAGCTGTGCCAGGTGTGTCAGCTCAGTGGGAGGGGTGTCTGGCCTGGGGCCTCCTCGGGGTGTCCAGGAGCAGCTGTCCTGGGTCTGCTGCCTAGCTCCACCCCCGGGAGCCTCCAAGGAGTATCCAGGAGCGCCTGTCCCGGGTCCACTGCCTGGCTCCACCCCCTGGGGGCCTCCCCGGGGCATGCAGGAGCACAGGGCCTCTGCAGGGTTTGCAGGAGCAGCTGTCCTGGGTCTGCTGCCTGGCTTTGCCCCCCAGGGGCCTCTGCGGGACATCCAGGAACGCCTGCCCTGGGTCCACTGCCTGGCTCTGCCCTGGGGGCCTCCGCAGGGTGTCCAGGAACACCCGTCCAGGGTCCGCTACCTTCATCCGCCCCCCAGGGGCCTCCACAGGGCGTGTGGGAGAGTCTCCTGCATAGTGCAGAGAAGCCAAAGCCAGTTCACTGCCCAGCTCCACCCCGGGTGTGTTTGCTCAGCAGCAGGGCCCCACCGAGGGATTCTGCACCAGTGTCTGCCCCTGACTCACCACCCAACTCTGCCCCAGGTGTGTTCCCTCAGTGGCGTGGGCCCACCAGGCATGTGCGATCGTGGGCCCTCCGGTGGGAAACGTCCAGGCCTGCACTCACCAGCCTTCCCACCCCCCAGTGCACGAACCCTGAAGGGGCTGTGGGCAGCCTGAAAATGGCTCTCAGCCCCTCACCCAGGCTGGCCAGGCATGCCATCAGGTGGACATCCCCCCCGAGGTGTCCCAGACTGCAAGAGGGCACAGGCTGGGCTGAGGGACCCCCACCTCCCGAATGCACAAATTTTTGTGCACCGGGCCCCTAGTACTACAATAATAGTTTGTACGGATTTGCTTGCCTGTGATATTTTCTTCATCAGTCTCCTGGCCTAGATAGTGCAAACAATAATACATAAAGATGAAGAGCAAGATGGCTTGTATTGATCCTAAGATTTGAAGGGAAAGCCAGATCTCATCTACCTGCACCCCCTGTTGAGGCTAAATTATATCAGACAAAAACGTATTAGACAAAAACATAAAGATGATCAATATCCTCTTTGTATCTTTTAACCACTAGAGGTTGAATGGTAATAGATGTTTCAAAATGAATTCTATAATCCTCTGATCTTTAAAATTTGAATAGTTAGCCCATTGAACGTTTACTGAATAAAATAATGTGTAAACAAATGAGCAAATTTCATGATTATATTAAAGGACTCTCTGGTAAATAATTAGCCCTGTGCATTTACCCAGAAGGAAACATCTGACAGTTTTTTTAAAAAAACGGCTCCCTTCATTCATCCTTCTACCACACCTATCTATAAAAACAAATATGTCCCATTCACGGAAGAACATGTAGCTCTCCGTTAGCCACAGAAAGAACACTTCCCCAGCAACAGGGAAACTCGAAAAAGACATCTATTTTTAAAAATAAAATCTGAAGCCCTCAGCATTTTGCCGATTTAGTGAACAAGATAAATGTTATTCATTTAAATGAGGTGAATGTCCTATAGCTTTTAAGAATAAATAGCCTGATTTTACATGCCTTGTATTTTATTATTTACATTGGTTTTTATACACTCGACCTTTTCCTGACGTTTCTGCTGATTTCTGTGTTCATGTGTATTTACACACACGACCATGATTGGTCAGAGGTGTTTCATTTTAAGTGGAAATGTGGTGAGTGAAGTTCATTATCGTATGCAAAAACAGTTCACAGTAGCGTGTATCTCTGCTTGGTAGCAAGGTTTTTTAAAAAGGTGATGATGAATATACTTCTTGAAGGAAAGAGACAGGAAAATGATCTGTAACTTACTATTATAAGCAACACAGTTTTAAAATTGAAAGAAACCTTAAAGATCATTTGATCTCGAGCCATAAGGCATTGCCCAATGCTTCAAATAACAACTGACCTCTTACTGTAAGTAGCATTTTAGTGTTAATCTAATTAAAAGTTTGAAGTTCTCAGCTTTACAGAAAAAAAGGCACTGCAGCTTAACCCATGATGAATTTTCACTCTAAGGTTTAATCCTATTTAATTGCAAAGACAGAACCAAAATGCAAATCTTCCCCAGGTTTTATTCTTTTCATTCCACAGCCAATATTACTGGGCATATATCTATTAGTTCTTCAACTTAGTTGTGTGTACAAATATTACAAATAGTTTTGGTAATAAAATTTTCAATAAAATTTTTATTGAAAACAGAAATATCACCATACATGTAAGGATGAAGGCAGGTCAAAGTAACTTTATTTTTTTATTACCATTCAAAAACAATAGTGATTCTTAGAACAATTTTTTTTTTTTTTTGCCTTAGTCATTAAGTTTAGTAAAGTAGGAAGCAATGTAATAACAGTCTTTGATTTCACCCTTACTCTGTAAAGATGGAACTAGCTGAGGTAAGCCTTAAATAGGGGATGTATTAGGTTTTGTCTTTGAGCACTGATTCCTTTTCTCATTTCCTCCTTTGTCTGAAGGCAAAAACAGGAGCTCAAAAGCTCATTACAATTTTTATGATTCACATTAGAAATTGGGGACAAGATCATTGGAAAATTTTAGTTTTTTAAAATTAACTGATTCATTATACTTAAAGACCATTATATACATATATAATTCTGAATTATGTAACTATACAGCACATATATAAACATATATATGTATATTTTTTTTTCATTCAATATTGACTCTACTACTAGTTGTGTTAACTTGGGCAAAAAAAATTAACTTTCTGAACCTCAGTTTTCTCATTTGTAAAGTGGGAATAACAACAATTTCTATCTTACAGGATTGTTAGGAAGCACTTAGCACAGAGCGTGGCACATGGTAAAAACTTAATATTAGCTATTATAGAGAATTATATATGTGCCATATATGTATATATAATATCCTTATTGATATCTTTATATACAAGTGAACTTTTTCTATTAAATCATCAGTTGTTTGGGTAAGTAGATAAAAACGTAAAGTAATTTTATTATGCATTTCCCTTTATGTTTTAGGGCTATGAAACTAGTCTGTATGATATAACATACATTTATCAAAAGTCAGCACAAAGAGTGACACAATTTTAAAAATCAAATCATTTAAGAGGTTGGGGAATCTCAAGAAAGAAAGTGGACTGCAACAAGAGACTCTAACAGCATTACAAATTCATGAAACAACTTCACTGAAGAGGGGGGGGAAGGGGCTAAACTAAGCGATTTTTGGAAATGATTTAAGTTTGTAAGACAAAAACAAAAGGAACTGTGTATAGACATTGTACTCTAGTTGACAAAGTTGTTTTGCAAAGGGGAATTGGTTAACAATTCTATTACTGCTATATACATATATACTGAAATTGAATAATTAAGTAAATGGATGGCAGATGGTAGGAAATAGGTTTGTCACTGTTGGAGTGGGATTTTACAGATTAGCAAAGGGGAGACGATCCATCCTAGAATGATTTTTCTTGTAATGGGTTCAAGTTGGATATATCAGTAGAATGCATGTGTAGCCTGATACAGATCCAGATAGTGCCATACAGAAATATTCACAGATATGTGTGTATATATAGATTAGTGTACATCCATATATTTCCTTGTCAACTGCAAGGGCTAAAAAGAAAGGACACCCTAAATAGTAAAAAACGCATCTAGTGCCTACTATATCTTGATTTCTAATGCCATATACATATATGGCTAAATGACCAACCATCCATCCATCCGTCCGTCCATCTATCCATCCAACCAACCGGTACATGCTGGCAATATATATATATATATGCCTAAATGATTGTCCAACAATTCAATCATCTGACCAGTAGCTATGGCATGCAATGACCACCAGGAGGCAGATGCTCAACACAGAAGCTGCCAAGCTGCAGTGACTTGGCAGCTGCAGTTCTCTGGTGATGCATCCAGAACCAGAGAGAAGGGAGCCCGATTCCAGGGTGTATCACCCGAGAACTTCCCTCTTACAATCTGGGACCCCTCAGGGGATGTCAGAGAGCTGATTTCACCTTGATCCCCACAGGCCAGTTGAGGGTACCCGCTGGTGCACGAATCCATACACTGGGCCTCTATTTTCGTGCATGCACGATACATATAAAGCTCTTGCTGGTGCCAATCGCACATGCGTGTTTTGATTTGTCATTGTCCATCGTGAATTTGGTTGTTTTTGTTGACATTCTGAAGCTGAAAGTGTCGTTGTCGACAGAATATGTCTAAAGACCAACTATTGGCACAAAAGATTGCAACCTAACATAATCGATGCTGAAGTGTTAACAGGATCTGTGGAAGGAGAGGTTGTTCTGATTCAAAGAATTGACTTATCCTTATTTGACACTGGCTTCCCATTTAAATTAATCCCAAGACAGTTTCCCATGATGCCAGCATTTGTGATGGCTATTAATAAATCACAAGAAAAAAAAACTCTAGACAGAGTAGGAATACTCCTACCTGTTTTCAGACATGGTCACTTATATGTTGCTTTTTCTCGAGTTCGAAGGGTGTGTGAGATTAAAATTAAAGTTGTAAATACTTCATCAAAAAGGAAATTAGTCAAACACTCAAAAAGTGTTTTTTTAAATTAAATCTTTATTGTTCAGATTATTACAGTGGTTCCTCTTTTTCCCCCCCATAGCTCCCCTCCTCCCGATTGCTACCCCACTCTCTTCCCTTACACCCCCCCACCACTGTCCTCATCCATAAGTGTGCGATATTTGTCCAGTCTCTTCCCGCCCCCCCCAAACCCTTTCCCCACCCCCCGAGTTGTCAGTCCATTCCCTTTCTGTGCCCCTGTTTCTATTATATTCACCAGTTTACTCTGTTCATCAGATTTCTTTATTCACTTTTTAGGTTTACTTGTTGATAGATGTGTATTTGTTGTTCATAATTTTTATCTTTACCTTTTTCTTCTTCTTCCTCTTCTTAAAGGATATCTTTCAGCATTTCATATAATACTGGTTTGATGGTGATGAACTCCTTTAGCTTTTTCTTGTCTGTGAAGCTCTTTATCTGACTTTCAATTCTGAATGATAACTTTGCTGGGTAAAATAATCTTGGTTGTAGGTTCTTGCTATTCATCACTTTGAATATGTGGTATACAGGGAGATACAGAATAAGTTTAATAACTTTATCAGTCATTGTTTTTATCAATGTTGTTTTTATATCATGTTTTTGTTGTTTTTATATCATGTCTTTGTTATTATATCATGTTGTTATTGTTTATTTATTAATAAATTTATATTAGATCCAGATAGTTCTATACAGAAATATTCACATATTCATTTTACTAATTTTCTTTCATCTCTTACACTTCTATTATAGAGATGTGGCAAATAGTGATATTAAAAATATTTCTTCTAGTTAATTTCCTTTCAATGTGCATGAATTCATGTACCAGGCCATTAGTTCTCCAATAAAACAACCAAAATTCCCTAGAGAAATGGCTGATTCTAGGATTGGGGTATGATGTAGTACAAGAAAGTAAGGAAGTGCTCAAAAACAAAAATAAACAAAACCACCTCACATTGATGGATATTTAAAAAATATAGGACAACTGAAAGAGCTCCCAATGGCCACAGGTGGGACAATTTGAGTAACAAAATAAAATATTACTGGATTTAACTCAAAATCCTGTATAATAAAAGGCTAATACGCAAATTGACCTAATGGCAGAATGACTCATGGTTGCTATGAGATGCACTAACCACCAGGGGACAGACGCTCAATGCAGGAGTTGCCCTCTGGTGGTTAGTGCACTCCCACAGTGGGAGCATTGCTCAGCCAGAAGCCCTGAGCCAGGCTCACGGCAAGCGCAGCAGTGGTGGCAGGAGCCTCTCCCACCTCTGTAGCAATCGGACATCACTTGAGGGCTCCTGGACTGTGAGAGGGCACAAGCTGGACTGAGGAACAACCCCCCCCCCCCCGAGTGCACAAATTTCATGCACCGGGCCTCTGGTATAAAATAAATATCTAAGTCCACACTCACATAAACAAATTATTGAATCCATAAAATGGAAAAGAGAAAAATTTCCTATGCAAGATAATTCCAAATAATTAATGTAGATTACCCTCAAGGAGGTGAGCATAAATCCCTGATCATTAAGTGTGGGCTGCACAAAGTGAATTCCTTCCAAGTAGTATAGTCTGGAAAGGGAGAAAAAAAGAGTAAGTTTGCAGTAGAGAAATCTGGCAAACACTACCTCAGCAAGGCGCTCTAAGGCAACATCAGGAGTGATAAATTATGTTGACAGTATGTATCCCTGATAGGCAGCCTGGGGCAAGTTAATAAACCTCTCATGGCCATGGCTGCTGAAGGTAACATCTACTGTGAAGGTCTTTTTTCAATTGTTAAATATATGTAAAATGCCTCCCACAGCACCTGGAGCATAATAGGTACTGAAAAATCTAATATAATAAAAGAGTAATATGCAAATTGACCATTACCCGAGACACCTAAGCCACACCCACCAGCCAAGCCACGCCTCCCAGCAAACCAGAGCGGCTGTATGCAAATTAACCCAGCCAAGATGGAGGCCGGCAGCCATGGAGCTAGAGCAAACCAAAGGCTTCTGTTGCAACTGCCTGCCTAGGCTGGCTGAGCCTCTGCTCACGGCCACACCCACCAGCCAATCAGAGCGGCTGTATGCAAATTAACCCAGCCAAGATGGAGGCTGGCAGGGTGGCTCTGCACTGGGAGCCTCTGCAGCCGGCATAGCTGTGCCAGGTGTGTCAGCTCATTGGGGAGGGTCCAGCCTGGGGCCTCCTCGGGGCATCCAGGAGCACCCGTCCCGGGTCCACTGCCTGGCTCCGCCCCCCGGTGGCCTCCACTAGGCATGCGGGAGAGC
>PVJC01044137.1:0-14241 GCA_004026665.1 Murina feae
GAAGGCCACCAGCAAGCAGGCCAGCACCACTCCCTATCGCCCCACCAGTTGCCTCCCACAGACACAGGCCACCAGTGGTGGTGGGGGCAGGGCCAGCGAGTGGGAGGCACCAGGTTGGCCAAGGCAGGGGCCCCTGATCACCCCACCAGTTGCCCCACAGATGAACCCTGATTCCCAGCCAAGCCTAGGGACCCTACCCATGCATGAATTTCATACATCGGGCCTCTAGTTTTATTATAAAAACTGGTACATTTACTTCTATTACTTTAGAGACTACATCTGTTTTAGTTTCATTATTTGTGAATGGGAAATTTGCAATTCCAACTGTGTTGCAATGGTAAGAATAGGAGCAGAATGCTTACCAAGTGAATCCTAACAAAATAAAAACAGCAAGGATCTGAAATTAGTAGTTAGAGAACCAACAAGTTCTGTTAGTGACCACGAGATAGACCAGCAGTTCTCAAAGCTTTTGGTCTTGGGATTAAAATTATTGAGGACTCCCAAAGGACTCTTAGTAATCTATTACATTATGAAAAATGAATGTGGAGGTATCTACAAAGTCCTAATGAAAGAATTTATACTAATAAAAGGGTAATATGCTAATTAGACCAGACATCTTCTGGACGTCCTTCTAGACAAAGCTGCAGTGGCTGCCTGAGCCTCGGCCCTCACAGCCAAGGCTCAGGCAGCTACAGATGGTGGTTGCTGCTGTGAGGGCAAGGCTGAGGCTCAGGCAAGCCACAGATGGCAGCTGCTTCTGCAAAGGCCAGGCTGAGGCTTGGGCAGCTGCAGTGGCCAGCAGTAGCAGCAGCAGTGGCGTGATGGGGGAGTCTCCTTCCCCTGATCAGCCAGGTTGCCTCCCACAGAGGGAGACCAGAGGCAGCAGCAGCAAGGGAGTGATGGAGGTGGTGCCTTCCCCTGATTGGCCAGTCGCCTCCCGCAGAGGGAAGCCAGACTTCAGCTTAGGCCCGCTTCCCATGGGGAGTGGAATTAAGCCGTCAGCAGGCCATCCCCTGAGGGCTCCTGGACTGTGAGAGGGAGCAGGCCAGGCTGAGGGACCTCTTTCCCCCAATGCACAAATTTTCATGCATCAGGCCTCTAGTCTATAATAATAAAAGTGTAATATGCTCATTAGATTGGACGTCCTTCCAGATGACTTTCTGGATGAAGCCTGGGCTGCAAGGGAAGCCTGGGTCCCGGGTGCCAGAGGGAAGCCAGTGCCAGCAGCTGGGGGAAGGAAGGCCTACTCTTGCACAAATTTTGTGCATCGGGCCTCTAGTTCAAATATAGAAATAAATGGGGAGAGATTTTGTGTTCATGGAATGGAGCATTCAATTTTTTTTTTAAGATGTCAATTCTTCCCAACATGATCTATATATACGCAACAAAATAGCAATAAATTTTGCATATATCAACAAGCTATTTTCTATATATCAACACATTGATTCTAAAGTTTATATGGAAAGGCAGAAGTTCCAGAATAGGCAACACAACACTGAAGAAGAACAAAGTTGCTGCAATGTGATTTCAAAATTTACTATACAACTATTGTAATCAAACAGCATGGAATTGGTAAAAGAATAAACACAGCAATTAGTGGAACAGAATAGAGAGCCCAGAAATAGACTCCCAAAATATGGTCAACTGATGTTTGTCAAAGGAGAAAATGCAATTCAATGGTGGGAAAGGATAATCTTTTAAAAAAAATGGCGCTGGAACAAGTGAATATCCACAAGTGAAAAAATGAACCTAGACACAGACATTGCACTTTTCATGAAAGTGAACTCGAAAAGTATCATTCCTAAAGGTAAAATACATAACTATAAAACTTTTAAAATAAAAGTTAGGAGTAGCTCAGTTGTTTGGAACATTGTCCGGGTATGCCAGGGTTGCAGTTGCACCAGGGTTGCATTTTGATCCCTGGTCAGGGAACATATGGGAGTCAACCAATGGATGCGTAGATGGGTGAAACAACAAATCAGTGAGACTCCCCTATGTGTCCTGACTGGGGGTTGAATCCACAACCTTGGTGTGTTGGGATGACACTCTAACCAACTAAGCTACCTGATCAGGGCAATTTAATCTAATAAAAGAGTAATATGCAAATTAACCATCACTCTGAGACACCTAAGCCACACCCGCCAGCCAAGCCACACCCATCAGCCAATCAGAATGGCTGTATGCAAATTAACCCAGCCAAGATGGTAGCTGGCAGAGCTAGAGCAAACAGGAGGCTTCCATTGCACCAGCAATGGAGGAAACTTCCTGCCTAGGCCAGCTGGGCCTCTGCTCAAAGCAACGAAGTTTCAATTATAGAAGCCAGAGAGCTGAAGCAAACAGGAGGCTTCCTTTCACCAGCAATGGAGGAAACTGCCTGCCTAGGCCGGCTGTTGCCTTCCGCTCAAGGCAGCAAAGTTTCAATTATAGAAGATAAATAAACCCCAGAAACCTGATTCCAGCCAGCCTTGCTGGGATGTTGGGTCAATGGGAGCTGTGGGCAGCCTGAAAAAGGCCCTCAGCCCCTCACCTATGCTGGCCACACCCCTATGGGGTGAGGGTCCCCACTGGGGGGCTTGGCAAGCCTGCAAACAGCCATCAGTCCCTCACCCAGGCTGGCCAGGCACTCCAGCAGGTGGACATCTCCCGAGGGGTCCCAAACTGCGAGAGGGCACAGGCTGGGCTGAGGAACCCCCCCCCCCCGCAAGTGCACAAATTTTTGTGCGCTGGGCCCTTGGTAAGTAAATAAAAAGGAAAAAGAAAACTTGGGAGAAAATCTAGATGACTTTTCATTTGTCAATGGGGTTTTAGATAAAGTGTCCAAAACAGGATCCATGAAACAAAAAGTTATTAAATTTGATTTAATTAAAATTAAAATTTCTGTTCTATGGAAGATACTGTTAAGAGAACTTATAATATAAGCCAAAGCCTGGGAGAAAAATCTTTGCAAAACACATATATGAAACATGATTTGTTTAAGCAAAGAACTCCTCCAGCCAGGTGGCTCAGTCTGTTGGAATGATGTCCTATAGTTACAGGATTAATTCCTGGTCAGGGCACATGCCTGAGTTGTGGGTTCCATGCCCAGTTGAGGCACATATGAGAGGCAACTGATTGTTTCTCTCTCTTACATCAATGTTTTTCTCTCTCCCCCTTCTCTAAAGGAAACAAACATCTCCTCTGGTGAGAATTTTAAAAAATTGTTTTAAATATGCAAAGAACTCTTAAAACTTTGCCCTGGCTAGTGTTTTTCAATTGGTTGAGCATTGTCCAGTGCACCAAAAGTTTATCAGTTCAATTTTCGGTCTGGGTACATACCCAGGTTGCAGGTTCATTCTCCTGTTGAGGCACATGCGGGAGGCAACCAATCGATATTCACTTTCATATTGGTGTTTACCTATTTCCCTATTTCCCCTTTTTCTCTCTCTCTTAAAGCAATAAAAACATTAAAAACAAATCCAAAACTCAATGATAAGAAAAGAAGAAACCCAATTAAAAATTATGCAAAAGACTGAAGAGACATCTCATCAAAGAAGATATATACAGATGGCAAAGAAGCATATGAAAAGATGCTTACCACAACAAATAACAAAAAACAACAAAAAACAAAAATAGAAAGAAAAAAAACATGAGAAAATAAAAATAAAAGATCCTCAATATCATTTGTCAATAGGGCATCACAAATTAAAATAACAGTGAAATATTATAGCACAAATATTAGAATAACTAAATTTCAAAACACTGGCTATACCAAATGCTGGTGGGAATGCAGAGCACAGGAACTCTTATTCATTGCTAATGGGAATGTAAAATGTACAGCCCACTTTGGAAGACCGTTTGGCAATTTCTTAAGAAGTTAAACATAATCTTACCATATGATTTAGCAGTTACTCTCTATGATATTTAACAAATTGGTTGGAAAATATGTTGCCCTTTCCGGTGTGGCTCAGTTGGATGAGCATCGTCCCATGCACCAAGAGGTCACCAGTTTGATTTTCAGTAAGGGCATATGCCTGGGTTACGGTCTTGATCCCCAGTGGGAGGCATGTGGGAGGCAGCTGACCAGTGTTTATCTTACATCAGTGTTTCTTTATCTTCCTCTCTTTCTCAAATCAGTAAAAAAAATCTAGAAAAATAAAAAAAATACGTCCTCACAAAAATTTGCATACAACTATATATAGTTATCTATAATAATAAAAGCATAATATGCTCATTAGACTGGACAGCCAAAAGACCTGCTGGCCGTCCTTCCAGACAACTTTCCAAATGAAGCCAGGGCTGCAAGGGCCAAGGCAAGCCACTGCGGCTGTGAGGGCCAAGTCCCTTACATGAATTCCATGCATCGAGCCTCTAGTTTATTCATAATTCCAAAATCTGGAAGACCAAAGATGTCACTAGGTGAAAAACGAACTATGGCACAACCATACAATGGAATATAACTCATTAATAAAGATAAATCAAGTCCTTTGCCTTTCTCTCTCCAATCTCTGTAACAATAGGTGCAATTTTGCTATTTCGGACATTATGGTACTGTGACTCAGATTGCTTAATTGCTGAAGCCGTTTTAGAGATTGGAAGATGGTGGCAAAATAGGTGGATCTTTCTCCCACCTCCTACCAGAATCTAACTGGAATTAAAACTAAGTTGGGAATCCCAGGCTGGTTTCTTTCATTGGTTACAGTGCAGGCCTGCACACAGAAGGACCCCAGGTTCGATTCCCAATCAAGGGCACGTGCCTGGGTTGCAGGTTTGATCACCACTTGGTTGGACATGCAGAAAGCAACCCATTGATGTGTCTCTTTCATATTGATGCTTCTCTCTCTCTCTCTTTCTCTCTCTCTCTCTCTCTCTCTCTCTCTCTCTCTCTCTCTCTCTCTCTCTCTCTCTGTCTCTCTCTCTCTGTCCACCACTCCCTTCCAGACTCTCTAAAAATAATGGAAAAAAATATCCTTGGGTGAGAATTAACAACAACAAAAAATAAAATTAAATAGGGAATGGTCACCTTGTTATACCAGCTGCAAACTGACTGAAGAGGAGACTTTTAAACAAGGAAGGGCAGACACCACCTCGAGACTGCACCTACTTGCATGAAATGGTTGTGATTGAGCCTCACAGATAGCCAGGATCCTTCCCACAAATAGGACAACAACAATCAAGACCCAGTTACAACAGGAGAGCCCAAATAAACCAGTTCAGGAGTTCCAGGAGATTGCACCACTTGATCCCACCAGACATTTACTACAGATGGCAACCCATGAAGATTAGGAGTCATAGCAGGATATCTACTACATAGAAACAACAACAAAGAGACAACTACAATGGGGAAACAAAGAAACAACCCCTAGAGGAAGGAGAACCAAAATGGCGGCGTAGGTAAACACACCAGTACTCGCTGCCTCCCACAACCACATCAAATCAAAATTACAAATAAAAATAAAACAACAACATTCAGAACCATCTGAAAGCTGGTTGAATGGAAGTCCTACAACTACAAAAGTAAAGAAGAAAGCACACTGAGACTGGTAGAAGAGGCAGAGGCAGAGGCATAAAGTGGGCTGGTCTGACACCCCATCAGCTGTTTTTTTAATTGGGTGGGATATTTCAGCTACAGAGGGTCCCTGCCCCCCATGAGGAGCAAGGGGTTTTAGCCCCACACCAAATCCCAGACCAGGGTTCCAGAGCTGGGAAGAGAAGTCCTGGTAACTTTGGGCTATAAAAACCAGTGGGAATTGTGGCTGAGTGACACGGAGCCTGCTGGAGATCCAGGTGTTCCTCTTAAAAGGCTGGCCCACAAACTTACTCAGATTCAATCCCTCTGAGCTCCAGTGCCAGATGGCTTTGGGGAGCCCAGGGACATATGGGGCGCAACTGGATTGTCTAGCATCATAGCAGGTACTCTGGGGTGGCTTTCGCCAAGACGGGGGTCCTCTCAGGGGTCATTATGTCTGTGATGGGACTTACCCTAAGTCAGGGCTGACTGGCAGCCATATCTGAGTTTTCATCAGCCTAGCTCACACTGTTTTCTCTGCTCTGGTGATTCCCTGAGATCCTACCCCATCAATTTGCAGCCCCACCCAAGCTGTTTGCAGCACCTTTTCCATATAATGGCCTTTCATATCTCAGGCTTCAAACTTTGTTAAAAATCTCCCAAACAAGCAGCAGTTGGTGTCAACGTGCCCCATACCTCTCAATAAGAAGCCCAAGATCCGGAACTAGCGCCAGCCTGCTTTGCTTCACAGCTGGGCCTTGCCTAGGCACTTCACAAGCCCAATACAGGTAGCAGCCATCTGCAGACCTTTCTGTAGCTCCTACTGGTGGTCCTAGACAGTGGCTGACTTTGCACCTCCCAAGAGGCACCAGAGCCAGTGCACCCCATGGACAGCTTCAGACCACAACAGATTACAACTTTACACATCCACAAACTACACACTCAAGGGGCAGTATCAGGAGCAACAAAGCCACACTCTGATGCAAGTCCTGCTCCACAACAGTGTCTCCTTCACAGCTCTTCCACTATAGTCACAGCTGGTACTCACAGCCAGTTATCTTGGTGATCAACTCCTCTCAGTGATGCCAAGAGCAGTCAAGGCTCAACTACAACAAGGCTGTGCACACAGGCCATACAGGGGCGTACCTAGAATGCCCACCTCAGGTGAGTGGGGTGACTGAGCCACTGGGCCCTACAGGACACCTAATACCCAAGGCTACTGTGCCAATCCAGGAGACATAGCAGCTCTACCTGAAACATAGAAACAAACACAGGGAACAGCTAAAATGCAGAGAAAAAGAAATATGTCACAAATGAAAGAACAGAAGAAATCTCCAGATGAGAAAAAGAACTAAGTGAAATGGAAGCAAGCAAACTACTAGATACAGCATTCAAAACAATAATTATAAGGATGCTCAAAGATCTTAATGAGAGCTTCAGGGAACTTAGTGAAAATTTCAAAGATCTTAGTGAGAATGTCAAAGACATGAAAAGGGAACAGTTAGAAAATAAGCATACACTAATTGAAATAAAGAATAATTACAGGATTCAACAGTAGAGTAGAGGATGCTGAGAATCAAATCATTGATTTGGAAAATGAGGAAGCTAAAAACATCTAATCAGAAGAGAAAAAAGAAAAATATATGAACATAGTGTGAGGAGCCTCTGGGAAAACTTTAAGAGTAGCAAAATTCTCATTGTGGGAGTGTCAGAAGGAGAAGAGAGAGAGTAAGATATTGAAAACCTATTTGAAGAAATAATAACAGAAAACTTCCCCTATCTGGTGAAAGATAGACTTACAAGTCCAGAAGTGCAGAGAGTCCCAAACAAGAGGAACCCAAAGAGTACCACACAAAGACACATCATAAGTAAAATGCCAAGGGTTAAAAACAAAGAGAGAATCTTAAAAGCAGCAAAAGAAATGCAGTTAGTTACCTATAAGGTAGTGTCCATATGACTTTCAGCTGATTTCTCAACAGAAAGTTTGCAGGCCAGAACGCAGCAGCAATAACTATTCAAAGTGATGAATAACAAGGACCTACAACCAAGATTACCCAGCAAAGCTATCATTTGGAATTGAAGGTCAGATAAAGATCCTCACAGACAAGAAAAAGCTAAAGGAGCTCATCATCGCCAAACCATATTACATGAAATATTGAAGGGTATTATTAAAGAAGAAGAATGAGAAGGAAGAGAAAAAAAATTAAAAATGAACATCAAAATGGTAATAAATACATATCTTTCAACAATTGCATCTGTAAATCAAAATAAATGAACAAGAAATCTAATGAACAAAATAAACTAGTGAATAGAATAGAATCAGAGGCATGGAAATATGGAACAGACTGACAAATTTTAGAAGGAAGGAGGAGTGAGGGGGCAGGAAGAGATTAGCCAAGGAACTTACATGTATATACCAGTATGTGTTACCTTTGGACACAGACAGTAGGGTGGTGAAGGCCAGGGGTGGGGTGGGAATCAGGTAGAGGGAGGCAATGGTGGGTGGGGGGGGGTGGAGAGGACTCTGTAATACCCTCAACAATAAAAAAATTTTTTAAAGGAAATAACCCCAAATGAAAGAAAAGGAAGAATTGCCAGAAAAAGATCAAAATTAGACGGATATTAGTAATTTATAAGACATGAAGTTCAGAGTAATGGCTATAAGGATGTTCAAGGAATGTAGTGATCACTAAAATAATGAGAATTGCAAGGAACATAGTGGGAAGTATATCACCCATGAAAAGGGGCATAGAAATCATGACTAAAACCAGTTGTTACTGAAGAATCCTATATAATAAAAGGGCAATTTTCAAATGGACCCTAACAGCAGAATGACTGGGAATGACTGGTCACTATGACACACGCTGACCACCAGGGGACAGACACTCAATGCAGGAGTTGCCCCCTGGTGGTCAGTGTGCTCCCACAGGGGGAGCTCTGCTCAGCCACAAGCCAGGCTGCCAACTGCCAGCACAGCAGTGGTGGTGGGAGCCTCTCTCACCTCCTCAGCAGCACTAAGGATGTCCGACTCCAGCTTAGGCCTGCTCCCATCTGGAAGTGGACATCCCCTGAGGGCTCCCGGGCTGCCAGAAGTATGACTGCTAGCTTAGGCCTGATCCCCTGGGGAGGATCCTCTTGGGGGGTGCAGGCTACGGGACCTCCCCAAGTGCACAAATTTTTGTGCACTGGGCCTCTAGTACTATATAAACATCAAGAATACATGGAATGGAATTAAAAGCAGGCTTGAGAAACAGAGAATCAAATCAGTGATTTGATAGACATAGTAGGAAGAAAACAGAGCAGCAAAAAGAAAAAAAAAACTTGAGGAGAGTGTATGGAAATGTTGAGACAACATGAAAAGGAACAACATCTGCATCATAGGGATAACATATAGAGAAGAAAGTAAGCAAGGAATAGCAAAGAATCCAGATATCATGGCATTTTATATACCAAAAATTAACTCTCAGAAAAAGAAATTTTTAAAAACTACCATTTACCATTGCAGTAATAACAAAAATAATAAGATTCCTAGGAATAAACTTAATGAAGGAGGTAAAAGACTTGTACTCAAAAACTATAGAATATTGAACAGAGAAATAGAAGAGGATACAAACAAGTGGAAGCATATATTGTTTGGGATTGAAAGATTTAACATAATTAAAATGTCCATGCTTCCCACAACAATCTTTAGATTCAATTCAACCCCTGTAAAAATACCATCGGCATATTTCACAGATCTAGATCAAATCTTCCAAAAATTTATATGGAACCAAAAAGGAGCCTGAATAGCCACAACAATCACGAGAAAGAACAAAGTTGGACAGAACACAGTACCGGATATCAAACTATACTACAAAGCCATTGTAATCAAAACAGCCTGGTACTGGCACAAGAACAGGCATATAGATCAATGGAACAGGACAGAGACTCCAGAAATTAAGTCACAATTATGGTCAATTATTTATTTGACAAAAGAGGCAAGAGCATACAATGGAGTAAAAACAGTCTCTTCAATAAATAGTGTTGGGAAAATTGGACAGGTACATGCAAAAAAATGAAACTAGATCACAAACTTACAACATACACAAGAATAAGCTCAAAGTGGATAAAAGACTTAAATGTAATTTTCAAAACCATAAAAATCCTAGAAGAAAACATAGGCAATAAAATTTCAGTCATCTCATGTAACAATTTTCCCTGCTACATCTCCTAGGGCAAGAGAAACAAAGAAAAAACTAAACAAAAGGAACTACATCAAACTAAAAGCTTCTGCATAGCAAAATAATAATAATAATAATAATAATAATAATAATAACAACAACAAAATGAAAAGGGAATCCATTGTATGGGAGAACTTATTCACCAATGGTACATCTGATATAAGGGGTTATTTCCAAAATATATAAAGAACTCATACAATTCAACAAAATAAAGGCAAACAAAACATTAAAATATTGGCAAAGGACCTGAATAGATACTTCTCCAAAGAGGACATACAGATGGCTAAGAGATATATGATAAAATGCTGAATGTTAATAATCATCAGAGATGCAATTTAAAACTACAATGAGATGTGACCTCGCACCTACCAGAATGGCTATTATCATTCAAGCAACAAACAAGTGCTGGTGAGGATGTGGGAAAAAGGGAACCCAAGTATACTGCTGGTGGGAAGGCAAACTGGTACTGCCACTGTGAAAAAGACTATCAAGTTTATTCACACACAAAAAAAATGGAACTGCTGAAACACAGATCAGAAAGAATCTATGCACCCCTATGTTCATAGCCACATTATTTGCAATTAGAGGCCCAGTGCATGAAATTTGTGCACTCGGGAGGGAGGCCTGCGCCCTCTCTCAGTCTGGGAGTTCTCAGGGGATATCCGACTGCCAGCTCCTGCCACCGCTGCTGTGCTCACAATGCAGCCATGAGCCTGGCTCCTGGCTGAGCACTGTTCCCTCTGTGGGAGCGCACTGACCACCGGGGGCAGCTCCTGTGTTGAGTGTCTGCACCCTGGTGGTCAGTTCGCATGGTAGAGACCGGTCGTTCTGCCATTTGGTCGATTTGCATATTAGCCTTTTATTATATAGGATAACTAAGATCTGGAAACAGCTCAAGTGCCCATTAGTAGATGAGTGGATAAAAAAGCTCTAGTAGATTTACACAGTGGAATACTATGCAATTATAAGAAAAAAGGACCTCTTACCCTTTGCAACAGCATGGATAGGTCTGTAGATTTTCATGCTAAATAAAGTAAGCCAATCAGAGAAAGACAAATATCGTATGATCTCACTTATTTGTGGAATCTAATGAACAAAATAAAATGAGGGACAAAATAGGTCCAGAGACATGGAATCAGGGAATAGACTAATAGGTATCAGACAGAAGGGCTGGGGGCAGGAAGAGATTACCCAAAGAACTTGTATGCATATATGCATAGCCCATGGACACATGCTATAATGTAATGCCGGCCAGGGGTGTAGTGGGAGTTGGGTGGACGCGGGCAATGGGGGGGGGCGGGAAATGGGAGTCATCTCCAATACTCTCAACAATAAAAATAATTTTTAAAAAAGAAATTAAGCCATGAAAACACAGGGATGAATGTTAAGTGCATATTATTAAATGAAATAAATCAGTCTTTAAAAAACTATATTCTGTATGATTCTAATGATACGACATTTTGGAAAAGGCAATATTGTAGCAACAGTAAAAATCAATATTTGACAGGGACTTGGTGGCAGGAAGAGAGAGTTGGAAAGGTGAAGCACAGTGGATTTTTTAGGGTAATAAAATCTATGTACTAGTATATAAAAGCCCCTGCCAGTACCGACCCCACTTGCACCTGCAGCTGGCACCACAGCTGCCACTCGCACTCATAGCTGGTATTGGCTCCAATCACTCTGTGCCGTCAGTGGGTGCGAGTGATGGCTGCCGGCCCTGATCGCCCCTCAGGGCTTCTCCACCTCCCCCTGTTCCTGAGGGGCGATCAGGGCTGGCAGCTATCTCTTGCACCCACTGCCAGCGCCGGCCGCGTTCGCACCTGCCACGTTCGCACCTGTTGCTGGCACCGGCCCCAATTGCTCTGCGCCGTCAGCAGGTGCAAGCGGGGCCAGTGCTGTCATTGCATGGGAGCAGCAGAAGTGGGAGCAGGGCTGCAGGCATACAGGGGACCAGGAGCCACTACAGGAGGGGCTGGGTGGGGTGAGGATAGGCTGAGACCCGCCCCTGTGCTCACCGCAGCCTCATGGCCCACAGTTCCTTTCAAAGTGCACGAATTTATAGACTGGGCTCCTAGTATATAATGAGTGTAAAATGTCTTAAGTGAAATACTGTTTTTAAGGAGAGTTGTTGAAGCAAAGGCTGATGATATTAGCATAAGGATATGAATTGGATTCGAAAGAAGGGAGATAAGTAAACTATATCCTATATCCTCTCTCCCGTGCCCCTAATTTAATCCATTACTATGTTTTGTTGATTGTGCCTCCCAACTATTTCAAATTTGTCCACTTCTTTTTTTTTTTAAATAAATTTTTAACATTTCCATTATGGTTGACATATAATGTTATTTTAGTTCCAGGCGTGCAACATAGTGATTAGATATCTTTATAATTTATGAAGCAATAACCCTGATAAATCTAGTAACCATCTGACACCATACATAGCCATTACAATGCTACTATCTTATATTCCCTATACTGTACCTTACATCCCCATAACTGTTCTATAATATCAATTTGTAATTCTTAATCCTTTTACCTTTTTCACTCATTCCTCAACCTCCTCCCATCTGGCAACTGTCAAAATGTTTTCTGTATCTATGAGTCTGTTTCTTTCTGCTTGTTCATTTATATTGTTTTACAGTTTCCACATAAAAGTGAAATCATCTGGCATTTTTCTTTTTGTCTCATATTTTACTCAGCACCATACCCTGTGTGTTCATCCATATAGTCACAGATGCAAGATTTCTTCTTTTCCATAGTTGAGTCATATTTTATTGTATACTAGTTGTACCCGGCCACACGTTGCTGTGGCTCAGTCTGGTTAAATGGAAAAGAAAGAAAAGGGAAAGTGCACATTTCTAATATGTTTAATTGCACAATGCTTGTGGGTATACAATGCGCCCTCCCAGGCGGCTGCCCCTGGCACGCCGCCACCCCCACCCTGCCCGGCTGGTCTGGCCTCACACATGTGTGCCTCTGCAGCCCAGGCCCCCCAGCGCTGGCCTGCACCCCTGCTCCCCACTGGCGGCCTATGCCCGCATCCTGCTCCCTGTGCCCAAAGCGTCCTGGCCGCTCCTGACTCCCACCAACGGGCCCTCGCCAAGCCGCCCAAAAGCTGGAGGAAAAAGGAGCCGAGGAAGCTCCCCTGCCCTCCTCCACCACACTCCTGCAAGCCCTTGGCTGCTGGCATGGGGGGGACCAAGGCAGCTGCCAGCACCCCGAGCCCCAGCCCAGCCCCGGCACGCCGATTGAATTCTATCCCTGGCAATTGAGTGAATTCCAAAATTCTATTGTATAATTAACCGCTTCATCTTCTTCCACAACAGTATCGACGGACTTGTATGTGACTGCCTGGCTTTGAATGTTAGACTGAATAATATTGTTAAGTTCGTAGTGTGTGTTGTTTTATGTCCAACAGATGGCGCTGTTTTTCTAAAAAAAGCATATTTTTACCTGTCACAGGTGTGATATCTATAGTAGGTATATGAAAACATGTGTGTATTTGAATGCAACGTTGTGTCACAATTTCAAAGCAATCGGTGAAGAACTTTCAGAGATTTGAGATTTTGAACAAATGAACATTTACATTTTTTATTTATACAGATATGCACTACTTCTTTATTCACTCAACCGAAGTGTTGATGGACACTTAGGTTACTTCCATATCTTGGCTACTGTAAATAATGGTGTATACGACTTTGATTTAGTGTTTTGGGTTTCATCAGATAAATACCCAGAAGTGAAATTTATGGATCCTTCTCTGTCTCTTGTTATAGCCTATGTTTTAAAGTCTATTTTGTCTGGTATAAGTATTGCTACTTCAGCTCTTTTTCATTTGTTTTTATTTTCATGAAATAATTTTTTTCCATCTCTTTACTTTCAGCCTGTGTGTGTTTTGATCTGAAGTAAGTCACTTCAGATCAAAGACATATGTAATGGTCTTGTTCTGTTATCCATTCAGCCATCATGTGTATATCTTTTTATTGGAGCATTTAATCCATTTGCATTTAAAGTAATTGTTGATGGTTATGTATTTATTGCCACTTTATTCATATATATATCTAAACTAATAAAAGCGAAATATTAAAATTAACCGTTTCTCCGAGACAGGATAAGCCACGCCCACCAGCCAATCAGAGCAGCTGTATGCAAATTAGCCCAGCCAACATGGCGGCCGCCACTCACGGACCTGAGTAAACAGCCCTTTCCATTGCGGCAGAAGCGAAAGTGAAGCTGCGGCCTTCAGCTCAGCTCCGATTAAACTGCCTCTAGCGAAACACAGCTTTTTGAAACATTGTAACAATCATAGAATCCTCCGGAGCTGAAGAGCAGCTCCAGCCTAACCAGTAAAAGTAACAATTGTTTCATTATAGACGCTGCGAGGTGAAGCAGAGGCTTCGTTAGTAGTTAGAAGGCCGCCTTAAAGGAACAGTGTATCAATTACAGTGTATCAAGGAACAGTATCAATTATAGGAGAAAAAACTCCGGAAATCTGCGTCCAGCTGGCCTTGCTGGGACGTTGGGCAATGGGAGCTG
>PVJC01044138.1:0-14212 GCA_004026665.1 Murina feae
GTTAGAGCAGAGGCTCATAGCTGGCCACCCCTTTCAACTGTTCAGAAAATTTCACAAATATGTGGATACTAGAGGCCCAGTGCATGAATTCGTGCAGGGGTGGGGTCCAGGGGGCTGCTCCGGGTTGCGGAGGTGGGGGACCAATAGGGGCCACAGTGTGCGTCAAAACATCCAGTCATTCTGGTCATTGCGGCATTCTATATATATAAATAGATGTGGATTTTTCTGAGAACAGGGTTCTTTGTCCCAAGGCTCTTGATACCCCCTAAAAGAGTAAGAACCTCTGGTTTGAGTGGAGTGCTGAAACCAAGGCCACAAGTTCAGCTGAGTGTGTGCTAAGGAAGTCCTTGCACTGTGGGATCAGATTTCATCACCCAGTCACCCATCGGGCCCGGTGTGAAGTGACTGGTGTCCCCGGCACCCAGGACTGGGACCCACAAAGGCATGTGCTCTGTTGCTTGCTCGAGGTCAGGTGAGCCAGCTATGCTTTTAGGGGAGGGGTGTGACTTTAAAAAAAAATAGTTTGGGCCATGAGGACTCCCCATTTTTAGTTTTACTTTATTATTATTATTTTAAAAAATATATTTTATTGTTTTTTTTTACTGAGAGGAAGGGAGAGGGATAGAGAGTTAGAAACATCGATCAGCTGCCTCCTGCACACTCCCCACTGGGGATGTGCCCGCAACCAACGTACATGCCCTTGACCGGAATCGAACCTGGGACCCTTGAGTCCGCAGGCCCACGCTCTATCCACTGAGCCAAACCGGTCAGGGCAGACTCCCCATTTTTAAAAAGAAACAAGCACAGAACACAGACAGCACAGGGAGAAGATGACACACCATGAACAGGAATGCAAAATAAATAAGGAGAAGGCTCTGGGTGTGAATCAAACAGACGGTGACATTCGCCTGCTGAGGGAGCCCCGAGAGTTTTGCGATAGATCTTCTCTCAACACCCATCTCCCTCCCCGCTTCTCTCTCTCTCTCACACACACATGCACACGCACACACACTCACATACACTCTCACCTCCAGGGTGACGCCATCCCTGAGAGGTCATTATTGCCACCGACTGTGTGTTTAGTTTCCCCGCTCGCCCTGCCCAGCCACCCTCGGAGGAAAGGGCGGCCGTGGCCTGCAGGGCTGGCAAAACCATCATAATGAGAAATGCACACGACGTACCCTTCACTCTCACCGAGATCGTGTGCCGGATGCTGCCCATCTTGTTGGAGGCCAGGCAGAAGTACTCCCCCGAGTCCTCCTCAGACACGCTGGTGATGCGCAGCGCCTTGTTGAAGTTCTCAAACCTGGCCTTGTCCGACGGGAGGTCCCCGCCTTTCTTGTACCACGCGATGTCTGGTGTGGGGCTAGGAGGGGGACCGGGCGGGAAACAGGGATTTATTACACACCGTGGCTCTGCAGTTCTCCTGTGGAGCCCAGGGGTCCTTAAAGGTCCGTGGGCCCAGGGATTCCTGTCCTCCAACAGCTGTTCCCGTACGGAGGGCGGCTCGGCGCGGAGCATCTGAGGGATGTGTCTAAGGCCACAGAGACGCTCACCTGTACAGCATGCCCGCCCATCTCCTTTCCTCGCTATCCAGAGCGAGATGGCCGGAATGGGATGGAGAGGACTACGCTTTGCAGAGTCCTCACTAAGGGCTGTCTGCCTCTCTTTCTGTACCCCGAAACGTGGCCGACAGAGCACGCACAAACTCCCTCCCCAGCCTCCTGAGCGGGGCGGCCAGAGT
This sequence comes from Murina feae, assembly GCA_004026665.1. NCBI lineage: Eukaryota > Metazoa > Chordata > Mammalia > Chiroptera > Vespertilionidae > Murina > Murina feae. The sequence continues at coordinate 1,745 of PVJC01044138.1, forward strand.
GGGGCGAAGTGGTACGTACACCCCGGAGGCGATGCACTCCAGCAGCAGGTCCATGCCGCGCAGCACCATCTGACTGCTCGCGGTGCCCTGGGGGTACATGAAGCTGGGGGTTCTTTCTGAAACTCCTCGGGCTGAAAGAGGACAGAACAAGCTGGCTGAGCCTCCTGCCCTGGGAGCTGACCCAGATAGGCCAAGGCTGTCAGGCTGGGAGGAGATGTCATCTCGCCTGGCTGTTCCCGCACCCTCCCAGCCGCAACCACCCGAGGGCTGGGCATCATTAAGAGAGTGTGTTAGGAAGCTCGGGGCTCCTGGGCCCCACGGGTACATGTGTGAGCAGCTCTGCTTCTGCAAGGACCTGCCAAGAGGAGTCACTCCCCTCCCTGTTCCCTGGAAGGGGGTGGAGCTGCGAGTGGGTTGTCCCCTGAGCCTGTTGTGTTGGGACACCAGAGGCCAGTTGGATGGATCCTGGGGGACCATCTCAGCAGCAGTGGGAGAAAGGGGAAGGCATACATTGGGGCCACAGGGCAGACAACCTGGTCTTGGGGGACCCTGGAGACAGGAAGCTGAGATGAAGCCATAGACCCCGATGAGCAGTCAGAGATGTGGGGAGTGGGGAGCGTTACTCATGGGTTAGCAAAGACATGGGGGAGAATTAATGAGCGGAGATGACAGGAAATCACTTCTGGGGCCAAGACCATTCGGCTGCGTCATTAATGACTTCCGAAGGGGACGGGCAGGAGGGTGTGGGCTGCGCGTGAGGCGCTGGGGGAGGTGATCTGCAATTCAATGAGGCGGAGCAGCCACAGGCTGTGGAGTTAATGACGTGCACATGCGTGAAGCCAGGTGGCCGGCAGAGACTGATTGACACTGTCAGGGTGGCTGTTTCCCAGGGAGAGGGTCAGGCGAGTCTGGGCAGCGTGGGGCCCACCCGCCTGAGCTCAGGGCTCCCTCAGGGCTCTGTGTAGTCCTGTTAGATGGATAGGATGGAAGGAAGAAGAACAAGGAGTTTCCAACCAGGAGCCCAAAGCACAGGGAGCCTCAAGAGGCGCCTCTGCCCAAAGGTGTACAAATAAGCATACACGTGAGCCTACTCATGGGCTCACTGGGTGTCCGACTCAGCGGAGAGGGCAGAGCTGCCAGGAGCTGGGAGCCCTCAGAGTGCCCACACAGAGAACAAAGGCATTTTTCAAGGCGGAGCCTGTTAATGGAGGCTGGCAGAGAGAGGACGGAGTGGCCGGGGCACTCTCTGACACTGGGGTTTCCTAAGGAGCTGCTGGACTAGCTGGTGCCTGGCTGGATCAGCGGAGTCTAGTCCCAGGGGCACTCAGCTTCTTTCCATTAGCCATTTCGTAGAGTTTGCGCCTGTTTTATCCCTTTGTCAGTGGAAGAAATGATGAAACGCATGCAAAGGTAGTTAGGCTGCCGGAACGACACACGGCATATAGCAAGTGCTCAGTAAACACCAGTGGGATGCATGAATTCAGGGGAGAAGAGAACAAAAAGAAGGGAACAAGCGACCCCCTGCCATGTTATTTCTCCTTCTGTAGATGTCCTCATCTGTCCCACCAGCACACACAGTTACCACAGTGGCTACTGAAGGGGTTAATCCATTATGTGGTTAATTGGTTACTGTCCATGTATCTATAACTCTTGTAGCATCCAGCTCCTGGTACCAAGGAAGCCTGATATGAAAGCAGCAGCTTCCTCCCACCCATCGTCATGGGATCGCCAAAACAGACACCACAAGGTCAAGGGCACCACGAGGAGAGGGAGATTTCAAGCAGGAGGCTCTGCTGTCAGGAACCCCAGGATTATGTAGAAGAGGTCCCAGCTCGGTTGGCATCCTCCTACAGAAACCAATCTGTGACCCTGTGGACATTTAGTTCACACCAGAGCACACAGCGCCACAAGTGCACATGACCAGCAAAGCATGAAGCGTGGGGAGGAGGAGGAGGAGAGAGCACAGAGTCCCGCCGTGGGTGCCTTGACACGCTGTAGCTGTGACTGTAAAGAGGTGACGGTGCCTGCCAGAGGGGCTCAGTTAGTTGAGCATCGTCCCATGCACCAAAGGGTTGCCGGTTCGATTCCTGGTCAGGGCACATACCTGGGTTGCAGGTTTGATCCCCAGTTGGGGAGCATACAGAAGACAACCGATCAATGTTTCTCGCTCACATGTCTGTCTGTCTGTCTGTCTGTCTGTGTCTCTCTCTCTCTCTCTCTCTCTCTCTCCCCATCCTTGGGTGAAGATTAAAAATAGGTTATAGCAATACTTTATGTGTAACATGTGAGCTGGCAACCACAAAATTATCCTCAAGGGGAGAAGCTACTGGGAAATAAGCCAACGCTCAACAATATAGGGAAGAGCATCCTAGAAGTCACTGGGGCCGCCATTGGGTGAGCCTTCACCATGGACCAAGCACTGTGCCAGCACCTCTACCTACATTCTCGTGTTCAATCCTCACAACAAACCCGGGGCTATCACCCCCATTTTCAGCAGAGAAAACCGAAGCTCAGCGAAGTCAACAGGCTTGCCAAGGTCACGAGCAGTTACGTTTTGGATTCTGGACCACTTGGCACCAAAGCTTTTGTTCTAACGTCTACTCTGTGTTGCCTCTCTCTTTAAAGATGAATACCTCGCTCCTCCCTACAGCTTTGGGACAGTGTTTCATGTTCAGAGAAAAACAAAATTCAAGGGCAAAAGAGGTGAAGGAGGAAGGTGTTTCTGTCTGAGTTTCGGTGGTGGAACTCTCTCACTGTGTTTTCCTCAGCTGTTGTTCCCACGGTCTCAGGGAAGATGCCATGTTGAAGGAATAGTCTCTTCGGAGACTATTAAGTACACCTGGGCCCCGGGTGGGGAAGGAAGCTGGGCTGGGAACTAAGAGGCTCCAAAGGCATCCCAGCTGCATTCATAAGGCCATGAAAAGCTGGAAGAGGAGTCAGGCTGACACGTGATATCATACGGGACAAGAAGGCCGCACCCACGGGGAGGTTGTGAAGAGACAGGGTCAGCTGCAGCAGGAGGCATTTACATAAAAAAGTATGAAGCACTGCCCTGGCCAGGTGGCTCTGTCGGTTGGAGCTTTGTCCCGTACACCAAAAGGTTGTGGGTTCGATTCCTGGCTAAGGCACACATAGGAGGCAACCAATCGATGTTTCTCTCTGACCCTGATGTTTTTATCTCTCTCTAAAAAAATAATAAAAATAGTTCCTCGAGTGAGGATTTTAAAAAAATGCATAAAAGACAATCCAGCTGGTGGAGAAGTAGACCCGGGAAGAAGCTATGAGACAAAGGTGCTTACTACATGAGGGTCTACAAGACACTAATGGAAGATGACAGTTGCCAAGGGTGACATAGGACACCCTCTTTCACCACGGAGGCGGGGACCCCCTGTCCAGCTCATGATGCTTGCTTCCCTAACACTCCCTGATTTTCAGGGCTGGGTCGACCCAATACCTGATCACACTCAGAACCCAGATGCCGATTTAGGAAGATCTTCCACGTGGCCCATCTGACCTTTAGCCCAAGGGCAGTCTCTGCTCTCCTGCTCTCACAACTGTGGCTCCCGAGTGGGCATATGGGTTTCCACAGGAACCTGGTCAGACAGGGACACTGGGTGACGCCACTGCCTCAAACACCTTGACTTTAAAGGGTCAACAAAAAATGCCTCCATTGTCTCCTGCAAGAAGAAAGGTCGAGGCTGCGAACACCTGAGCTGCTCCTCTCTGTCAAGGGCTGTCTGTTGGCAGAGGAGGGTTAAATGGAACAGATGTACCCAAGAACCTTTGGCAAAACAGCTGTGAGGGGCAGCCGGCCCCTCCATTTGCTGCTTTCAGTTCTCAGAATTGAGGACTCATGGGCTGGCTCCCTGGCACCTCACTCACTACTCTGGCTCTAGGAACAGCTGACCGACCACCCCAGAGGACAAGAAAAACTCCTTCTCTGGTAGCATCTGCTCATCCCAACGCCAGGAAGTCCCTTTGCAAGTCTAACTCACACCTCTCAGGCAGCAGGGAGGGCGTTTTCTTCCCCAGCTCTCGGCACCACGGAGATCCAACAGCTTTTGTCTTTACAGCCTACCCTCAAGTGTCTCCCTCCGTCGTACTTTCTTCCCATGACTGTGCCTACCCTTCTCCCCTCGGCTGGCCTTCAAGGACTCGGAGTTCTTACTAATGCCAGAAGCGTAGGGCAGTTATACTTCAGAGAGTCAACACTAAACCGTTCCCTTCAACATCACCGGTGTGCCTGACATCGTGCCAGGAGCCATACGCATGGAACCCTATTTGATCTTCACAGCAAAGCGATGGGGCAGGCAATAGACCCATTTTGCAGATGAAAAGCTCTGACACGCTCAATGACTTGCCCGAGGTCCATCAATGGTGCATCCACAGCCCGGGTTTAACTCATGGCAGTCCACGTCAGTGTGCACACTCTCATCTTCCTCGTCTCCTGGTCTGGGTAAGTTCTAAGTGGCAAGTCAGGGCCATCTGGCATACATTGGGAGGATATCAAACCACTGCAGAACGAAACCGTTCACTAGAACGAAATGTAATTATGGGGGGGGGGGGATGGCCTCACTGCTACAAAAGGGACCTGCCCTGTCTCCCAGCCAAGCACACAGATGCACTGGACAGTCTTCATGGCATAGTCTCTCTGCCAGGTCGTGCACTCAGCAAGGACCTTATCTCCTTTCCTTTCTTTTCACTTCCTCTTTCTTTCTAGAAGCATCCAACACAACTGTCCTTTGTTTAGCACGCGCCTCACTTTGACTTGACAACCTTCCTAGCTGCCGTCATGCTTGGTCAGCCGTTCTCCCTTGAATTCAAGAGAAGGGGTCCCTCTCATGTTGAGGCAGGAAAATTCCTCAGCGAGTAGGATGGGGAAACTGAGACCAACAGCTGACAAACTGGTCGAGCAATTTACAGTCAGATAGAGATGGTCATCAGGGCAGAAAGGCCCAGGTGCCTGGCCACAGGCGAAACTGGTGCTGAACCTCACTCCCAGGGTGCCCTTTCCTCCCCTGGCATATTGCTGGTCACGCTATTTGCACACCCTGACCTTTCCTCCTTAGAGATAGCATCGAAGCCTCAGTTTATTTCAGCTCCAGGCCCAGAAAAGCAGCAAGGCCAGGTGGCGATGCAGGCCCAGCTGCAATGACTAATGATCCCTTTCCTGGTGTCCATCAGTCAGTGAAGACCACGACCCTGAAAGGGCACATCTGGAAAGGTGAAGAACATTCTATTTCGATCCTTCTCCTGAGACCTCCTCTAAAATCCCTCCCTGCCTTTGCAAAGCAGATAAAACCCCTCAAGACAAAGAAGCCAGTGTTCACGTGAATCTCCTTTTTGAGTGAATTATCTTCCTCTTAAACTCGGAGTGTCCCGGCGAGACTTGCAACCAGGGAGGCAAGGAGCAGCGGCAGCTCGTCCCAGGTTAACCCCCTGGATCTGTCTCCAAGGTCCCCTTTCCTCTGACTCTCCAGTGAGCCGGCCCCAGTCTCGCCTAGGCACACTCTTTCCTGTAACATTTCTAGAGAGACAAAGCAGCCCAGCCTAGAATTTCTTCTGTAGCTTCTTCTATCCTAGCCCTTCCGGTTCCACTGTCGTCAGCTCAAAATCACCTGGACTCGGCCCTGGCCGGTGTGGTTTAGTGGGTTGTGCGTCATCCCTCATAGGTTTGATTCCCAGTCAAGGGCACATTCCTAGGCTCAATCCCCAGGAGGGGGCGTGCCGGAGCCAGCCCAGAGACATTGCACTCTCACACCATGTTTCTCTCTCCCTTTCCCTCTAAAAATCAATAAATGATTCTTAAAAAAAAAAAAAAAAAAAGAATTACCTGGACTCATGTTGTGAAATCTGTCCTGCATGAAGTCAAGAACCCACATGCCATAGGCCGGCCTCAGTCAGACCTGCTCTGGGCTCGGTCCCTTCCCCGCAACAATGCGAGCACTGGCGAGTTTTGGTTGTTTTCATAGCCCTGGTTCCTACTGCTCCCACTCATCCGCTTGTAATACTAAACCGGTTTAAGCGGCTGGAATCACCCAAGCCTACTCCCCGGATGAAACAACGCCATAGGCTGATGCCCTGAATTGTTTATCTTCCATAAAGCGAGGAGCTGGGGCCAGACGGTCTCCAAGGGACCTTCTGGCCCGGATGTTCTCCCGCTTTAAGAATACTTCCGTAACAGACGACCCGAAATCCAATTTAGAAAAACGCACGTTACACACCGGTGCGCTGGGGCTCTGGGCACAATGGCGGCTGCCCCATCGTTTAGAAAACAAACAACACCCAGAATCCAGCCAAGGTCCCCTGCTTCCTCAGGCAGTAACTCTCCTTGGCAGGATCTCAGTGTGGCTCTAGCTGCTGGGTGCCAAGTTAGAGCCTTTGCCTCTCACCCCTCTTCCCATCCCCACTCACTGTTTACATCAGCACACGAAAATACAGACACTTCCTGGCTAGTGGAGCCCACAAGGTCGCCCTGGGGACCTGCAGTCTCAGCTTCGGAGGTGAGGCTGATGACGGGGGCCAGCTGTCATGGCAGAGCCAGAAATGATGATTCCTCTGGCTACAGGGGGCAATGGGACATCCTGGAGCCGTGGTGGGAGTAACCCAGGTGTGGAAGGAGCCAATTACTCCACTCATCAGCCTGAGCAACCCGCTGTGCGATGAGTTAGTGATGCCTCATGGAAACTGTGACTTGCAAACGTGTGGACCAGGGCCACTGGGTTTGCGTGCACTCCCGGAGGAGAGAGGAGGCCAGGGGACAGCACCACTTCATCCATTTCACCTCAAAAGAGAACTCAGAGTTGGACGCCTCTATTTGCCAAGTGGATGTTAAAGAGGCAAGGGACCTGTGGTACGGTATCCCCACCAGCTATGGCTAGACTGCAAGGCAGGCAATTCACACCCAGACACTTAAGAGTTAACAAGACACACGCGGCAAAGCTCTCTGTGCTCTTTAAACCGCCATAGGACCCGACGTACTGCTTCTTCCTCACCCTCCGTTATCCTCCACCCGCGTGCCACCAATGCCTAAGTTTCTACCGAACCCTCCAAGAAGCTCTTTCGAAGTCCTCCCCTGGTTTGACCGGCTTGTGCAGAATTTACCAACTGGAGGACTGCACGTAGGAGGCGACCAAACCACAACATCAGCCACCTCCAACTCCCAAACTGGCGCTGCCTTCCTTGTAAGCAGTGCTCTGCACGTGGCACCTGGGCACCCTGGCCTGGCCAGCTGTCAGACCTGCCACTCAGCACGAGTTAGTGACATGGTGTCAGTCACATTAGGCAAACTGGGGTTAGGACAGGCAAGGTTACTCCCAAGGTTACCACAGCGACTCACCACTGTACATGTCAGGGTGGTTTCTTAAGGACGAGTCATTATAGGGGTGGTCTGCAATAAACAAAAGAGGGTGAGCAAACAGGGGGCCACAGAGGCATAAACGAGAGAGAACAAACAGAAATGCAAAGCCACAAAACAGCCGGGAGCGCGCTGTGGTCTCTTGCAAAGGAAAGACGCGGTGAACTTGGAAAGGAAATACGCTTGGTGAAGAACAAGCAACACAAAACAGCCCAAAAAAAAGAAAGAAAGGAAAGGTTAAATCCTGCAAAAGAAGGCGATAAAAGAGATAAGTTTCTTTTTAAAGTAAAAAAAATTAGGCTTGGTCCTTAACTGCTGGGTCCTACGATATTTTCAAACAAAGGAGATAAGAGTTATCTTTGAACAACTGCTTCCCATCAAAATCCTCAGGTGCCAGGCCTCTGGGTCAAGCCAGCTCTCGGGGCTAAAGAGAAAGGAGTGTCAGTGAGCCCTGGGAGAGGGCCGCGTCCTGTCTGAGCAGAAGCCAGGTTGCCAGGGGTGGGAGTGAAGGAGAGGAGAAAACCGTCCCGAGAAACTTGGTCAGCAGAGGGGGAGACAGGGACCCTTGGCAGCAGCCGACAATGCCTGCTGACCAGCCACACGCACCCCAACCTGATTAGTGGGTGCCACCCTGGCCTCCGAGATGTGTCTGTGGGCAAAAAGGCCTCCTTCCGAAGAGGCGAGGAGTGGTCCAGGGAGCGGGCAGAGCTAGGCTGGGGCTCAGATTTTAGGATTAGAAAGGGCATTTGGAAGGAGGGGGAAAGAGGAAGAGGGGGATATGGGAGGACTTTGAGTTCTACACTGTGGACTGGGAGAGGCCTGCTGACTAAGCTGAGACTCAGAAGTGAAGACATTCCTTCAGGAGCAGGACCAGAGGCCTCGTTCCAACATCAGGCGAGTAAAACCCTTGGGCACTGAGCCCTCCGTGAGAAAGCATTTTGAAGTTGGGCACATGATCCACGCTGAGATCGATAAGTAGCTTTTCACTGTCGTACCACCATCCCTTCTAGCTACTGGGTTCAGGCTCTGTCGGTAGCACAGGCTGGGGGTAGAGCAGCTGACCGGCAGCCAGGCAGCCAGGCAGCCAGGCAGCCAGCCCCGAGAAGCTGTAACTAACCCCCCCACCCCCCACCCCCGGCCTGAGGGAGGAGAGGTGCCTGCCAGGACGTGGGCCTAGTGAAGGACAGCTCAACCCGTCACAGCGGGCTGGAGACTGGCCCTCTCTGGGGCTGCATGGCTCTGCATCCCAGCAGGGAGATGCTCAGGACTTAGCCCTTCGGCAGGGTTTGTGTAAAAGGCCTGGCCTGTGTCTGGAAGCCAGCGTGGGTTTTCCTGGAGCTCAGGGTGGACTTGACCTGTAGGGAAAGGAGAGGTGGAGGGGCAAAGGGTAGCCCTGGCTGTGGGTGGACTCCTGGGGGAGGGGACGGGGACACACAGGGGACAGGCCCTTGTTCCGTGCTCCCACCCAGAGAAGAGACCCGTGCTCAGACTGCGCCTGCGTTTGTGGACCTGGGAGCACATCTGAGAAGTTCAGGGAGGCCTCTGACTCCTCGGAGAGACCACTGCCCTTGCTACGGCTGGACGGGACCTGCTCTGCATGGGACTGCACCCCAAACAAAGTTTAGCGCTGATTCCAGGTGGCAGTGCTGTGTTAGGCACCCCTTCCCTTACTGCAGGAAATACAAGATCCACTGTGATGAGGTTATTCCTTCCTGGTGGGCAAGCTGTGGCAGAGCCCTGGAGGGCTGAGTCTTGAAGCTGCCCCACCTCGGCCTCCCACCCCAGCCTGGTCCTGAAGGCATAAGAAAAGGCCTGCGTCCTTGCCAGGCAGGGAAGGGGCGAGAGCACATGTGGTCTGCGCGGGTGCCCGGAGCTTGCTCCCGGCCAACGCTGCCCCCCAAGACTCCAGGAAGCGGCAGGGTCTGCTCCCAGCGCCCGGGGCCCCTGGGCATTTGGAGGCGTTTTCAGTGGCAAAGGAGACCCCAGAAACAGACGTCCCTTTTCTCAGAGGAAAGGATGTTTCTGGAAAGACCAACTTGTAAATATGGCTGAGATCTCTCACTGCTTAATGCCACAGAGGAGGGCTCTTCCCCACCCCCATCCCCGCCTCTGTCTGTGGGACAGCGGAGGCCTCTGCCAGGACACGGACGGTCACCTACCCAGCCCTCACGCAGCAGGGAGAGAGGGACCCGGGACAGCAGCTCCTGACCTCCCCTCCCCTCCCTTCCCCCGACCTAACACCGCCCTCCACATCCTGGCCCCAGAGGCCGCAGAGGTCCTGGGCAGACCACGTTGTCCTCCTGGCTCGGCCAGCTGGCGGGCAGGCACCCCTGGCGTGCACCGAGGAGACACCTCCGACAACCCATTTCTTGTCTAGAATAACACCAGGGAGGGGCGGCAGCAGCCTGAAGCTGGTGACCCTGCCGGGAACACGCGGGGCTTGTCCCTGGGTCTTTGGCCATCCGGTCGCTCAGAACAGAGTGTGGGGACCTGCAGGGGCGCGAGGGGGAGGATTAGAGGCGGGTAAACCGGGTCAAAGAGTGAGAGCAGATGAGAGGGGGAAAGAAGAAAGTAAGAAAGAGGAAAGGGAAACGGAGGGGAAGGAAGTGAAAAAGGGGAGGACATGAAGAGAAAGGAAAAAAAGTAAGGGGGGGGAGCAGGGGACGCTGCTTCTTGTGGCTCCACCTTGAGGCCACGAGGGAACAGCGGGCCGGGTTGACTCTTGACAGTGTGGGTCTCCATTGGGGGCAGGGACTGGTGAGGAAAGGGGGTGCTAGGGGGTCGCCCCACTTGTCCTGAGTGAGGAGTGAGCTCACCCAAGCCTCTCCCCCGCCTCCCACGTCCCTCCAGGAGGCATCGCCAGCCACCTGCACGCGTGGGCTCCAGGAAGCCAGGGTCCAGCCTCTTTTCTCCGACCTGAGGAAGTTTCGCCTGGTCTCCCTCACAATCGCCCCTGTCCCCAGGGTTGGAAGCGTCATTCACAGCTGAGTCAGGCAGACAGGTCTTTGGGGAAGGGGGCCCCTCCCTGGAAGGCAGGTTATAAATGCACGGGGACAACCCACACGGCTCGCTGAAAGCTCCAGGCCAGTGAGTCCCGGCAAGGACTGTGCCCGGAGCCGACCAGTTCCTCTCTCCCCCCCGTGCCAGGCCAGCAACGCTACCGTGGGTCAGGAAATGCCCATCTGCTTTGGTGCCCGTCAAACAGAATCAGAATAAAAATGGAAACAAACATGACTAAACATCAACCTGCAAACGCAGCGATTCCATATGGTCCAACACACACATGTCCCAGAATCAAATGCAACTCATGTCCCAGGTGCACCCACTCATGGGGATGCTCTGTGCTGTGGCTTATTCTAGAAATAAAGATAAGCAAACAATGACGAGACATAAAAGAAGTAATCAAGTCGAGTGCGTGAGCGGGGTGTGGGTGAGCACCTAATGCAATGCCTCTCCAAGTCCGGCGTGTCCAAATCCCCCGGGAGCTGACGAAGCACAGGGAGGCGCAACCGGGCTGGGCCCGGGGACCATGCCAAGTCCCCGAGGACATTCTAATTCCCACCAGAGTCTGAGAAGCACTGACTCAGGGCAAGGCCAAGCTGAGCTCTGCCGATCAGGAGGGGTCTGAGAGAAGGTGAAGTAGCTCAGGCACAGTGAGCTGGAAGGGTTTCTAGGTCAGCCTCAGGGACGTGTTCCCCCCCAGGCCCAGGCACCCTGGGCTGCTCGATTGGGTGGGCTGCCGCCCCAGCCCCCAACCCCCGGCAGGGTCTGCACTTACTGGTGAGGACCTTGAGAGTGAATGGGTTCTTCTGCTGGATGGTGTGGGTGAAATGGAAGCGGGCGTTGCAGCTGTAGTCGGTCTGCATGTCCTGCACCATCACGTTAGAGAAATACAGGTCCCCATTATGGCCCTGGGAGACGCGCTTGTCTTGGGTGATGGGCTCCATGGCTATGAGGAAGCAGAGGTACGGGGAGGTTAGGGGTTATGATAACAGTAACAACAGTCATGATGTTTCTGGAGAGTGGGCACCAGCAGAGGGCCAGCCAGGGCCAGTTGCTCGACATGATTTGACCTAATCTCACTCGCAACTCTGAGGGGGGCTTATTCCCATTTCACAGCTAAGAAAGCAGAGGACTGACCTGTTCTGTTGCATAAGCAGTGAGGGCGGGGAGGATTTAGACTCAGCTCCGCCTGCCTACCACACCCACGCTCTATGACCATACTTTTCTGTCTCCCATTCAAGCCACAAAAGATCAGACTGGCCTAGAGGCCAGAAGGAGGGGGACACGATTTCCTTCAGATGCTCCCAGATCAGGAGTCAAATTCGCTGGTTTTATATTTTTACTAGGGGCCCAGTGCACAAAAATTTGTGTATTCGAGGAGGGCAGGGTCCCTCAGCCTGGCCTATACCCTCTCACAGTGGGACCCCTAGGGAATGTCCACCTGCTGGCGTGCCTGGCCAGCCTGGGTGAGGGGCTGATGGCTGTCTGCAGGCTGGTCTAGCTCCCCAGTGGGGACCCTCACTCCATGGGGGTGTGGCCAGCCTGTGTGAGGGGCTGAGAGCCGTTTTCAGGCTGCCCACAGTCCCTTCAGGGTTCGGGTTCCTACTAGGATGCCTGTCCAGTCTGGGTGAGGGGCTGATGGCCGTTTTCAGGCTGCCCACAGCTCCCATTGACCCAACGTCCCAGCGAGGCTGGCTGGAATCAGGTTAATGGGGTTTATTTATTTTCTATAATTGAAACTTTGTTCCTTTGAGTGGAGGCCTAGTCAGGCAACGAAGCCTCCTGTTTGCTTCAGCTCTGTGGCTTCTATAATTGAAACACTGTTGCCTTGAGCAGAGGCCTGGCCGGCCTAGGCAGGCAGTTTCCTCCATCACTGGTGCAATGGAAGCCTCCTGTTTGGTCTAGGTCCGTGGCTGCCGGCCGCCGTCTTGACTGGGTTAATTTGCATATAGTTGCTCTGATTGGCTGGTGGGCATGGCTTGGCTGGTGGGCAATGGCTTAGGTGTAACGGAGTGAGGGTCAATTTGCATATTACTTTTTTATTAGATTAGACTAGGGGCCCGGTGCACAAAAATTTGTGCACTCGGGGTGGAGGGAGTCCCTCAGCC
>PVJC01044139.1:0-14238 GCA_004026665.1 Murina feae
ACTGGCCTCCCCTGCAGGCCTGGATTGCCACCAACAGCCCTCCTCTGCCAGCCTGGTCACCCCAACTTTCCACCCAGGCAAGCCTGGTCCCCCCCAACTATCCTCCCCTTCAGGCCTGGGTCCCTCACAACTGTCCTCCCCCCTAGGCCGGGTCCCTGATGCCTCCTTCCCAAGCGGGAGCAGCACCAGCCAAGTGGCAGGGATGGGGAGGGCCTTTCCACTCCGCAGGCCAAGTCCCCGCCTGCGCCTCCTTCCCCAGCGGCTCTGATCCCCAGCGGCTCTTAGCCAAAGCGGAGCTCACAGTGCTGGGGTGTGGGGCCTTTCCACCCCATAGGCCGGGTCCCTGCATGCCTGGACCCTGCAAGGCATCAGCCACCACCCGCCCAGCCCACTCTGCTGCCCGCTGGTTTCCATGACTCACCCGCTGCTCTCTCTGTGGCTCCTGGCCGCCATCTTGCCTGGGCTAATTTGCATACAGCCACTCTGATTGGCTGGTGGGCGTGGCTTACCCTGTCTCAGAGAAACGGTTAATTTTACTATTTCGCTTTTATTAGTTTAGATTCAATTATACAAGTTATTCAACTACAATAAGACAAGTACCCAGAACTCATATATTATGTCTTAAAACATATCCTCTTGACACCCCTAATATTAGACCATTTCTCAAAACCACCAAAGTTTGAATTCTCTTACAATGAACAAAATATAGAATACATAAACTTTTTGGCAATAAGGTTATTTCAAACAATATTAATTTATACATGGTGTCCTAGCAAGTTGATCAATACCAGAATTCTCTTTTCTCTCTAAGTATGTTGCACTAAAATCAAGCCATGCATTCATCTTGTTAAGCTCTATGAATTCTCATCAGTTCTGGGAACTACCAATTTTATCTATATTGATATTTGGCTCTAACTTAAAATGAAAAATCAATATTTTAGGGAAAGAAATGTGCTATTTAAATATTTCTCTCCCACTCCCCTCCTTACTATGACTGCAGTTTTGAAACCAGGGTGTTTAAGTTTTAAATGCAAAAGACTGGTAAGTCCTATTCAAAACATAGTGACAACTATCATCTGTTGCTCTACTAATTTAACATTGTTTACTGGATGCTCTCCAGGTCCTAAAGATCTGTCAATTTTGCTCACTATTTGGTTGTTCCTTGTCAATTGTATCTCTATGGCATAATACAGCCTCAGAATTAAGATTATATGGAACATGATAGCAGAGACTATAAATTTTCCTCCAATCTCACATTCTAATCAAGGTACATGACTCCTCAGAATAAAGAGCAACATTTCCCCAGGCTACATTCTATTAAGTGGAATGTAAGCAGGAGTGATAGGGAAAAATTCCAGGCACTCTCTTAAAGGGGAATGCCCCTTTTCCCACTTCCCTGGGTACTCTGAAATGACGGAATGGCAGGGAACATTAGCAGCCACTTTGGGTTGTGCAATAGAAGACAGAGAAAATAATAAAGCACGATGAAAAAAGAAACAGATTTCTGATGAAACATTTGGGGCACCATGCCTTGGATGTTTATTTCTGCCTTCTTCTCTGTGAGAGAAAAATCAATCTCCACATCAAACCATTTTTATTTGAGGGTTTCCGTCGCATGCAGACAAATTTCTCCTAACACAAATATAAAAGTTCAATGAATATCTTATTTTGTCTAGATATGGACTTTCCAATATTGAAATGATGAGTACTCTAAAAAAGGAGCACATATTACATTGCATTTGTCATTTGATAAAATTGATCTTTCCTGATCACCTCTTCTGAACTCTATTTAATACACTAAAATATATTTCTAAAATAATTGGGGGGAAAAATGTAATCCTTTAAAGAAAAAAAAATCTATGCAATGAAAATAATGCCAAAGCATTACATTCAGGATTTTTACAGCTCCAGTGAAACATCTGGTTTTACTTAGCATTCTGAACAACACTCATATCATTAAGTATGTGCAATCACAAATTTCTAACACAGTTTTAAACGTGATCCAAATATCTCCCACCTCTGAATGTCTTCAAGAACACTAGTCATTCTGGTCACCTATTCCTTTAATGTGTAAATAAAACTCCTCCAGTCCTATGCAGTCCAGAGGTAACAGGAAGTTTCAGGAGTCCATGGGGGAGCTTATATTCCTCTTCACCTAACTCTCTAATTTCTTGATTCTGCAGACTCCCAAACTTCCACTCTGGTCTCGCTTTCTGAGGCCTGTCTCTCCCTTTCTTCAAGTCTTCACTCCACATTGGACATCAAACCTATTCTTTCTTTTAGGAACTACTCATGCGAGACTGTGTGAATGCTTAGGTCACATGTCTGCTCATGTACACCACGGAAGTTTCTTACTGCAGACCTGTTTCTAACTCTGGCCTTCACTTTCTTCAGATTTCTCCCCCATCTCCTTTCTCTTTCCCTCACCTCCCTGGCCCCTGAGATATCACTTTCTTTAGTAGAGTTCTCAAGAGACTATCCTCTAATTCCTATTACTTTGTTTGTGAATCAGTATAGTATGTTTTGATGTAATCCTCTATTATAGTCCAGGTTAGGGAGGGGAAAGAAGAGAGGGCAATATTGGCTCCTTCATAATCAAAGGTTTCATTAAAGGACAACAAATATAGACATAAGAGATATAACCTATATCTTCACTATAGGAATCAAAAATTAGAGGTATCAATTTTCTTAGCTTTAGGCCAGATTGAAGTTTAAATATTTAGGGAAGACTTTCTCCTAAATAAGAAAAATATCCATGAATGAAAGAGGTGACTACAGAACAACTATTCTCCTGATCTTCAGATCACATCCTCCATTATTTAAAAAAAAATTCCCCATTACATAAAACCCTCTACCTATTAAACCACCAAGATATTTTGTTTTTAAGACATTGCTCTTTCTACTAAATGACATTGCTTTCCAAAGCACTTACAGGAGTTTCTTTTCTAAATCCATTTTTATCTATTATACAAAAGTAGCAGGACCACATTTGAACAATAGGACTTTTGAATTAATTGCTGATAAGGCCATCTGATTCCTTTAAGGAAGAGCATGATCAGGCTGCATTTGCTTTTCATGAGTAAAGAGACTAGTCTCTCATCATAAGTACCACTCACAATCCTCATATGTAGAACTAAAGCTTTTTTTTCTAAGCAAAATCCCAAGCATGACTTTTTATAGAAGATGTAATCCTAGAATTTTGAGAATTATTGCAGATGTGGATTCCCCCCCCCCAACAATTATCTATTGAATAACTTTTAACTAGTTCCATCACACTGGTCACCATAGCTATTTAAAGATAATAAGATCTGATGTTATACTCTGGAGGAGAAAAAGTCAAGAGAGAACATAAAGGTATGATAATGAACTACATGAGTACATGTAGTTCAGAGCAGTATCACTTAAAGCTTCATAAAGAGGTATTATCTGTGCTGAATGTTGAAAGATGAAAGGAAACAAAAGTTAGCTAGAAAAATTAGGTTTTAAAGGATAATTCATGCAAAACATTTGATTTAGAGGAATCAAAGTTTACATGCAGGGAGTTTAGGATGGGTGTGGCATTAACTGCAAAATGAGAACCTGAAGAACTTACTTACTTTTGTATTTATTTTCTTATTTGTTTTTGTCTGTCTTCCCCCCTGCCCCAGTAGCTCTATGAGAGTGGGATTTTGTCTGTATTTTGTTTTTGTTTTTTTGCTTGTTTTTCTTACCACCTAGAACAGTGTTGGACACATAGTTGGTTCTCAGTAAAAAGTTACTGAATGACTGCATGTCTCTAAGTGTAGCTGGGGGAGAGGTGGCATATAGCAAGGGAGGAAGAACACAAGAAAACTTGTATATACATACACTAGGAAACATGTATAAGAATGCATATGGCAGCCCTGCTCACAATAACAAAGTCCTGGATACAACCCAATGCCAGCCAACTGAAGAGCTGTATAAAATGTAGTACATTCACAAAATGGCCTACTATATCATAGTCACAGTACAATAACATAGATCAATCTTAACAATGATATATCCCAAAAGCTTTCATAGATAATGACAGCCTTTTTGAAGTGAAAATCATCTCAAATAAAAATATATGCTTTTTAGGAATACATATGATAGCAATAAGTGTAATAAAAAGAGAAGTAGATTAAGAATGATGGTAAATTCAGGAAATCAGAGGAAAGAAAACAAAATGAATAGATCATATTTTAGGTGTAAATTATTGTCAAGGTGTTAACTCATGTTTCAGTGACAGTTTAGTACATTATTATATTATAAACAATGACAAATTACCCAGGCATGGCAATGTCGAGAATGCGTCATAAAATAAACACTAAGCTGCCTTAGCGCAAATAAGAAAAGTGAAGAAAATATGTGTCCTGATCACCTGCTCTCTCCTGCAAGTGAGAGAGGTGGTAAGGGGTATCTTGTGCTCTGAGATCAGATCATCTGGGTTCAAATTCCCAACATGGTACTTTCTAGCTGCACGATCTTGGATTAATTCCTTAAAGACTGTGCCTCAGTTTCTGCAACTATGAGAGAACAAAAACAATACTTTCACTTTAGGAGTGTTTTAAAATAAAATTAAATATATGTGAATGTGTATACTCAGCACAAAGTTCTAAGTAAATGTTGCAATAAATCCAAAATAGGTATGTAAGTATCTGCTTTGAAAGTATAAGGACAGAAAGTGGAAGACCCTGCACATATACTAAATCATTCCTGCTTCACCTGTAAAGACTTTGAGAACTTCAGGTAAAGTTTAAGTCAGAAAATAATATGAGTTATTTTCATTTTCAACAAGTTCTTCTAACTGTATTATTGTGAAGAAGTATAATACTTTCATCAGGAAAACCAATTGATATATCATTGTAATTGCTATAAAGAAATACGATGAAAGTCTAACGTAATACAATAGTAGGAGAGAAGGAAGAGTGAGGACAGTAATGATGAAATAGTAAGAAAATATAATTTTGAGACATAGTTGTATGTAGAATGAAGAGCTTGGAATGACTCCCAGGATTTAGGATTGTGAGGTGAGTGAATGTTGGTATTGTTTCCATAATAGAAAAATGTAGAAAAAGTGGATGTTTATCACTTTAGGCACCATTAAAATTTTGGCATGAATAAGCCCTGTAGAGAAAATGCATATTTATAGGGGAAGATAATGAGGTCAGTGGGTTGCCTCCTGCATACTCCCTATGGATTAAGCCCACAATCCTGGCATGTTCCCTGACCAGGAACTGAATCAGTGAACTCTTGGTTCATGAGTGAAACCTTAACCACTGAGACATATAGGCAGGGTCTAAGTTTGGGATATATTTGATATGTCAATTTTTATATGCTTATGGGGAATATAGGTGGTGCTTTCTAATATAAAGAGTTGGATGTTAAGAGTATGGTTAAAGAGAAAATTCTAAAATTTCAGTATAGATTTAGACTCTTAATTTATGTATTATAAATGAAGTATAGTCATAGAAGGCAATGAATTCACCTGAAGAGGGCATATGGGGTAAAAAGAGAAAGCACTGAGGATAAAGCCTAGAAAACACACTGATTCAGGGATGTGTGAAAGATAAACCAGAAAATAGAATAATTTATTTTTCTTGTCTTACTGCATTTGCTAGGATCTCCACTAGACTGTTACATAGCAGTGATAGTAAGCTATTCCCAAATACAATGAGAATGCTTCAAAAATTTTCACCATTTAGAATGGTTCTTCCTGGAGAATGTTGGTGGGTCTGAAGCAGAAAATGTTAAAGACCTTATTTCCAAAGAAATAAAAATTAAAATAAGAACACAGATGGAGGAATAAGCTTGGGAAAAGGGAGCATACAAAAAAGAAGTATCTCTTTCCAAGAATGGAGAGAACGAGATGAGAAGGGCTTTGGTTATTTTCTAATAATTATTTCCCTTTCTCATATATAATATGTGTGAGGTATTTGATTCAGACTAACTTTCATAACCATTATATCAATACAATCAGACCAAAATTTTCACCTATAAATTTAGAAGTTTAGGGAATGGAGAGGACTTGATGCCTAGAGATCTCAACTATTTTTTTAAAAAAAGTAAAAGACAATCAAACGCAGATATCTTAATGAATTCAAAGTGCCCCTCAAGGGCTAGAAATCTAAAGCCTTACATGATAGAGCTGCTCTATGATTAAGTTAGATTCTGTGTTGCTAAAATATCCTAAAACATTTGGAAACTCTCTTTAGACTGAGACTAAATAATCCTTTCTGATAAAAATGAAGATGGTGAAATACAAGATCCAGCATAGTGTAGGCCAGGAATTGACAGACTACAGTAAGCCCAATTCCGTGCTTCTTTACAGTAAGGGCAGGATTTATGCCTGCTAGCACTAGAAGCACAGGGAACCAAACCGCACATCTATCCTGTGTCCCCCATTCCACCCCCACCTCACCAGCCAACACTGAGCTTGCCTCTGCCCAGGTCAGCCAGCACAGGTTGCCACCTGAATATCGGTGACTTCAGTGTTAGCATCAATTAGTGGAATCTTTGTCCAGAAGGCCTCTCATCACCAGGCCTCACCCCTCAAATCAGTTACTCTTCTCACAACATAGCAGTTGAGTTCCAAGCTTGCCCACCCTTGGACAGCCCATTCCAGGCAAACAGCGAGAAGCATTGGGGGTTTCCTCTCGTGGTATATAAGCATCTTCAGCTTTACGCCTTGGTCCTTTGAAGCCTGCAACATTGACTCACTAGCCCAGAAAGAGTTTGCTGATCCATTTCTTGGAAATTGAGTAAAGGGAGGAGTCAAGAATAATAATTTGTTTTAAAGAAAATTGTGTTTATTTATCTAGCTAGGAAAACAGTCTTTTTCTTCCTAGGCAAACTAATTTACCAAATGTAAACAATATGACTGTCACAACTAGGGTAATTCAGGGTTTCTCCTCTGGGTACCACGGACGTCTTGGATTAAATACTGTGTGTTGAGGATGTTAGAGGAATCCCTGGCCTCTAACTCCTAGTGCAAGAACCAGCACCCTGCCTCCCCACAGTGCAGCAGTGCCAGCCACAAATGTCTCCAGACATTGCCAAATAGCCCCTGGGGAGGGGGGCAAAATCAGGGGATTTGGCTTGTGGGCTGTAGTTTGTCAATCCCTGGCCTACACTATGCTGGATCTTGTATTTCACTATCTTCATTTTTATCAGAAACTACAGGAGTAATTAAAAGATAGTAAAATTCCCTAGACCTCCCCCTTCCTATTCTCCCAGTATTTTAGCTTTGTAAAAATTATTTCATCACTTCTGGGAAATTATCTTACCAGTGTTCTTCCCTTGATCTTATGGGAATTTTAATCGCTGGGATGTCTGTGTCAGAGTCTTTCCCTGGTGATATGTATGTGCAGGGAAGGATGTGGGGAGCAGGCGGTAGAGGATGAGGACAGAGAGAGGTAGAGCACCTGAGCCTGTGAAAATGATGGAAACACGAAAACCAGGAAAGGGAGCTGAGAACCAAGGACCTGCTGTTATCCAGGGCTCTAAGGGTGTCCAAAGGTTTGGCAAAGACAAACAGGCCAGAAGCACGGATTCAATCAGAGCAGTGGGGCCATGGGGATGATGGCAAGCTTCACACACGTAAATGGGGAACTGTCCAAGACAGTTGTTTTAGAAGCCCTCCTTGCCTGTGGCTTTTGTTTGTAGCAACCATATGGCATGCAAACTGCCGAGTAAAGTTCAAAGAGCCAGCGAGGATATTGACATGCTGATCTGCACTCATCTTAGCAAAAGGAAGTAAAATTCTTCATCCTGAGATCAGTGCAGAAGATGGACGTTTTGGTGGGGTACCTGTGTTCAATGAAGGCCACCTTCATTTCCTAAAGCTCCGGGCTGTCTGGCACCTACAGAACAGAAAGCCCAAGCCACGTGAGGATGACACATGCAGAGCAAGTGGCTCTGGCCTGAGAGGGACTGCAGCCAGAAAAGCTTGGAGTGGGAAGGCTTTCCTAGAGCTTTCCCTGAGCATCTGTGTTTAGTTTCTTTTCTACTAGATCACATCTGTCTTGATATTCAAGGGCCACCTCTCCCCTACTCCGCCAGGTCTCAGGAGACAATCCCCTCCAGGCTGTGGTTGCTTCTGTCACTGTAGCCACTTTCTTACCACTCCGGTAGCCATGTATTGGATCCCATATGTGTTTCTAAGAATAAAGTGTTTTCCTGTATATTTTCAGTACGTTTCCCCCTGTCCCTCTTATGTTTATGGGAGTGTCTTTTCTCCACATAATTCCCTAATGTGACTTGGACAGGTGTCCGCAGCATGGAAGGCACTCAGTAAACGCTGCCCACCTGCCTGACCACTCAGACAAGGGCTCATCCCCAGCATATTAATGACAGGATTTCTTTTGTGATGACATAGGTGCTGTGTTATATCCATGCTGGAAATTCTTTGAGTCTCTATTGGTCTCTGCCTCATTATCTCTTTTTCTAAAGGCTTTATCAGTCAGACACACAAGAATTCTAACCACATCTTTTCCCCTAGGAACAAGAATGTGAGCAAGTTGGAAAAATGCACAGAATTTTCCCTAAGAGAGTCTACGAATAAGAAGAAAATTCAATGAAAAGGAGAGAAGTAAATGTAAAAGACACAGAGGGAGACAAATAGCAGAACAATAGCATTTATTTTAATGGCTTGCCCTTGAACAACCTGGATCAATTTGTACTTGTCTTAATGAGAGACCATAGACTCCTTGTCTCCTTGACAGCAGTGGCTATTGCTGTGTGTTGTAACTACAGTATCTCTGTATGTAGATGTAATAATAATAATAAAAAAAACACAATGATCACTCTCACTGTTTAATCCTTAATGTTCCCCCAGAATAAGAGTCTTGGAAAATGCTCTGAACAAGTTAGTTGATCAGGTAGTTTTGGAAACACCTTTTCCTGTAGACACATCCCATACATTACCATTGTTTATCATATACTTCATGCCCCACCTTGTTTTCATTGACCCTGAAACCCTTCCATCCTGTCACTCATTTCTAGTCCATCATCCTAAGAAACACAGGTCAGCATTGCAAGGTGAAGCTAGAGAAGTACTGTAGTAGCACCCAGAGGCCACTGTCCAAAATGTATCTCCCCTCTCTTCCTGTAATTTTACTAGGGAGCGTGAGAGCATCAGATGGGCCAGCTTCTTTCTCCCCCAAAGCAGAAAGCTTTTTGTTAGCAGACACAGCTAGGAACAGAGGTGGTGAACTGCACTCTCTTGCTCCCCTTGGAGGAGTCCAGAAGGCAGCCTAAGGCCAGGAGCAGGGCCATGTCCAGTGCTAACCCAGACAGGTGCCTACTGGGATCTAGGTAGTGCTTGGCATCCAAGAGGCTATGCCAAGTCAAAAGAGAATCTTGAAAGAGAAGTGGGAGAGAGGGCACTGGTTTGCTGTCCTTCCTGGTAAAAACAATAAGGCAACAAACCAGCATGACCTCCCAGGCCAGGAGACTCACCGGACTTCCTTTTGGCAAATTTCATTCTACTTGTAGCCCTTGAGTGACAGTTGCAGGATGAAAAAAAGAAAGAGACAAGTCATGGCATCTGTTCTTTTTCTTCCTGCCGTAATATGAGCTTCAAGTCCTGCAGAAAGGCCAGGAGTTATACTATGACTCTCTGTACTGTCTGCTGTTAATGAGGCCTCCAGTGACATTTCTATGCAAGACAGTGGGTCACACCTGAGGCACCCCTGATTATTTCCAGCAGCTGACCCCACCTTGAGGGAACCCTGGTGCTGGCAGGTCGACTAATCATGGCAGAGTGGCTGGGGTAAAAGGCCCTGGATTATTGGTGCCGTGGCCTGCCAGTTGACGGAGGAGAACTTTTTGCAGATACCCATCTGAACAATATTGCAAGCAAGATGTCTGTGCAAGGAAAGGCGCAGGCTCTCTGGGAGCTTCTGCATTCACTTGCAGCTCTTATGCCACTCGCAAGGCTGAAGGTGCCAATAAGGCTTGTCCAAGGCATGTGCTGACAGCCACGCCATCCATAGGTGGGCTAAGCCTGGCTTCATCTGGAATCTAACCTGCATGCAAAACAAAATCACCTCGTTACCAAGACTGGTTTATTTGGTTTGCCAAGGCTGTCACCAGAAAAGCCTCTGAGAAGAGTACACTCAGGAGACACCTCCTAAGACAGCAGCGATTAGGGCTTCTCACCCTCCCACCCTCTCTAAAGGTCAATACGTGCAGCTCTGCCCAGCCACAGTGTTGCCTGCTGTGGCACCCATGTCACCCATGAACTGGCTCTTTGATGTGCTCCTCGTCCCACTCTCCGTTTCTTCCTTCAGCTCAGTATATCATTACATTCCAAGCAAATACTACTTTGCTGACTATGATTGATCCCCGCTTATTTCATCCTGAATGCAAAGTATTTGATTTCAAGTGTGGTTCATTCTGCTCGGTGAACTCATTATAAAGTCAAGCAGAATATCTTACTGACGTGAAGCACCTTGTCTTTGAGGTTCAGCAATCTAATTTGGAATCTCATTATAGACCTTCCACTGGTGGTGGGCACAGGGGCAACTACCTGGCTGGGGTTTTCTGCCCATCACATAAAGGAGCTGTCATTTCAATACCGGTACACTAAAATAGTCCCCATTTTTGAAAATAGCTTATTTATCCCTCCATAAATGCCTCTTGGCGGTGGTGAGAGATCATTCCTTTGTAGGCAGTGTTATTAAGCGTCTCAGGAGGCCAGGTACTGGAAGAGACAGCTCGCAGCTGTTTGTTTCCCATCCGTTTAGTAGGCTTCTCTATGCATCGCATATTACATTTTCTAAAGTTCGCAGCACAGTTGTCATTTTGCTAAGATTCTATATACCAAGAATCTTTTCTTGGAACTGTAATGTAGTCTAACTTGGGGAGAATCTGATTTTGGGTGTTGCTATGGTGGATGAAGGGAGAATTAGGGTTGAAATGAAAAGTTAGTTTTATTTGCAGAGAGATACATTGATTCTGAAAGATTGGTGCATTCATTTTTTTTCATCTATTTGGTGCTTTCAAAACCAATGAGCATCCAAGGTTCCGTTCTAGTTACTAATGAAGTTTTTATTTCTCCACTTTCTATTTCAAAACTTCAGTAAGAAAGAATATTTGCTTTTTCAATTGTAATTGTTTTCAGTCCCTTGTAGACCAGACCAATCTTAAAAAGGACTACAACTTTGTGTGTTTTTTTTTGTTTGTTTGTTTTGTTTTGTTTTGTTTTGTTTTTGCTATAAAAGAGTACTTATATTTCTGAAATTGCAGAGAAGGAAAAGTAAGCTGATGGTGTCTATTTATATTAATGAATAGAGATTGGATAATGTAGTTATATCCAGCAACATACACAGATATTTATCTTGCCTTTTATGTTCGGGAAAAACAGTTTCCTAGCATTACCCCCTACTTCCTAATTCCTCAGTTTGACCTAAGAAAGGGGTCAGCAAACTTGCTTCCATGGGCCAATCCGTCCACCGTCTCTCTTTGTATCTGAAGTTGTCTGGAACACAGTCACACCTACTCATTTATGTCCATTTCAGCTTTCCAGCTATGGGTGCAGATTTAAGTGTTATAGGTGACACCATGTAGCTCATGGAGCCTAAAGTATGTACTCTCTTCCTCTTCACAGGAAAAGTTCGGTGACCTCTGATATGTAGAAAAAGGAACTTACTAGTAATTCACATTTAACAAAGCATGTGTTTTGAAAATAATTTTCAGTAGAGTAACTGGGGTTGCAATGAGCATAAAATATGAATCTGATCTGCTCATTTTGAGAAAGCTTTATGAACCTTAAACTTCTTCTATTTCTGTCCTTCAAAAAAGGTATGTGAATGGGACAGTCAATTAATAGCAAAAATCTGATATAACTTATTTATAGTTTGAATTATTTTTGAGCTGGAAAAGCTCCTCCTCCACTGACTTTTGATTTCCACATATGGATTGGGAAATTATTTTATTTTTATTATATTACATTTGGGTCAGACACATTACTCAGAACAAGTGGAATTTGGAATAAGTGATATTAAAATTTTATGGCTTATCCACACTATAAAAAATATATTATAACCTGTATTTCCAAGCTTTGGTTCTGCCTTCTGATAGTTTTTCCTTGCTTGTTATGACCCTTTAGGAAGTACTGGCAGCTTTGGTGGTGGTAGGACATAAGGGTTGGCATGTATCACACAACATTGTGTAGTTGAGAGGACGCCTACCAACCATGGCTATTGCCTTCTGCATTCTACTCTCAAACCAGGAGTTACATTCACCTATTCGAGTATGGTTATAGCAAAGCAATGAGATTGGATGGATGGATGGATGGATGGATGAATGGATGGATGGATGGATGGATATACATGATAGATTATAGATAGAAAGATAGATAGATAGATAAATAGATAGATAGATAGATAGATAGATAGATAGATAGATAGATAGATAGATACAGAGAGAGAATATGTGTTTAAAAATCCAGATACAAGTTCTGCCTCTGCATTTACCTTAGCCAAGTCAGGTAGCTCTTTGAAGTCTCAGCAACCCTATCTAATAAAGAGGAAATATGCTAATTGACCCTCACTTCATCACAAAGTTGGCAGTGCCCACAGCTAATAAGGAGGGGATATGCTAATTGACTATCCCACCTCAAAGATGGTGGCACCCACAGCCACAAGATGGCTGGCAGGGGAGGGCAGTTGTGGGCAACCAGGCCAGTAGGGGAGAGAAATTGAGGGCAACCAGGGCAACAGGGGAAGGCAGTTGGGAGCAATTGAGCTGGCAGGGGAGCAGATAGGCAACAATCAGACTGGCAGGGGAGTGGTTAGGGGTGATCAGGCTGGCAGGCAGAAGAGGTTAGGGACAATCAGTAGGCAGGGAGGGATGTAGGCAAGAAGTTAGGAGCCAGCAGTCTCAGATTGTGAGAGGGATGTCCGAATTTAACTGGCAGTCAGATATCCTCTGAGGGGTTCCAGATTGGAGAGGGTGCAGGCTGGGTTGAGGAACACCCTCCTTCCCAGTGCACTAATTTTGTGCACTAGGCCTCTAGTCTAAAAATAATAGTGTACTATAAAGATCTCATAAAAAATTTAAGAGCATATGTGATAATAGGTTTTAAAGTAAGTTTATATTTATAAAGTGACTAGGGGCCTGGTGTACAAAAATTTGTGCACTCGGGGGGGGGGGGGGAGGGTGTCTCTCAGCCCGGCCTGTGCCCTCTCACAGTCTGGGACCCCTCAGGGGATGTTCACCTGCTGGCGTGCCT
This sequence comes from Murina feae, assembly GCA_004026665.1. Taxonomy (NCBI): domain Eukaryota; kingdom Metazoa; phylum Chordata; class Mammalia; order Chiroptera; family Vespertilionidae; genus Murina; species Murina feae. The sequence goes on from PVJC01044139.1 coordinate 13,235, forward strand.
GGCCAGCCTGGGTGAGGGGCTGATGGCTGTTTGCAGGCTGGCCAAGCCTCCCAGTGAGGACCCTCACCCCATGGGGGTGTGGCCAGCCTGGGTGAGGGGCTGAGGGCCGTTTTCAGGCTGCCCACAGTCTCTTCAGGGTTTGCGTCTCTACTGGGGTGCCTGGCCAGCCTAGGTAAGGGGCTGAGGGTCATTTTCAGGCTGCCCACAACTCCCATTGACCCAAGGTCCCAGCAAGATGGCTGGAATCAAGTTTCTGGGCTTTATTTATCTTCTATAATTGAAACTTTTTTGCCTTGAGCCAAGGCCTAGGCAGACAATGAAGCCTCCTGTTTGCTTCAGCTCTGTGGCTTCTTTAATTGTAACATTGTTTCCTTGAGCATAGGCCCAGCCGGCCTAGGCAGGCAGTTTCCTTCATTGCTGGTGCAACTCTAGCTCCATGGCCACTGGCCGCCATCTTGGCTGGGTTAATTTGCATAAAACTGCTCTGATTGGCTGGTGTGTGTGGCTTGATTTGTGGGCATGACTTAGGTATAATGGCGTGAGGGTCAATTTGCATATTACTCTTTTATTAAATTAGATTATTGTGACAGGCTAAAAGTTACTTTTTACATGGAAGTTCACAACATTTCCCTAGTCCAAGAAAGAAAATTCTGGCATTGCCTAATCCAGCTCTTTCCCTCCTCCCTGCTTTTAAACAGAAGGGAGTTTGTGTGACTGCTATTAGAACAGGTCAAGAGATGGAGTGTAAAGAGATGGAGTGGAGAGATGAGAGAGGTAGGGAAGGACAAATAGTTTGGAGTGGAACTTAAGTCTGATAGCTGCAGAGTGGTTTCTAGCATGTAATGGGAACTGAGAGGAGAGAATTTAGAGTTCTCATAAGTGCTGCTCAGGATGATGTATTGGGCTATCTTTTCTAGTCTGAGAAATGCAACTTAAATATTTGTTATTTCAAAATTCATTGGTTGCTGGAATTTGTTTCTTCCAACTTGAAAATACCAACAGAC
>PVJC01044140.1:0-14247 GCA_004026665.1 Murina feae
GTGCCTGACCAGCCTGGGTGACGGGCTGATGGCTGTCTCCAGGCTGGCCAAGCCCCTCAATAACGTCCCTCACCCCATTGGGTTGTGGCCAGCGTGGGTGACGGGCTGATTGGCGCTTTCAGGCTTTAAGGCTGCCCATAGCTCCCACTGAACCAATGTCCCAGCAAGGCTGGCTGGATGCAGGTTTCTGGGGTTTGTTTATCTTCTATAATTGATGCTATTCCTTTAAGCCGAGGCCTCCTACTAACGAAGCCTCCTCTCTGCTTCACCTTGCGCTTCTATAATGAGACAATGTTACTCTTAGTGGTTAGGCCAGGCCTGCTGTTTCCTTCAGCTCCCAAGGATTCTATGATTGTTATTTTGTTGCAAACATGTGTTTTGCTTGAGCTAGAATAGCGGAGAGGGCCACAGTTTCACTTTCAATTCTGCTGCAATGGAAGCTGCCGTTTACTCAGGTTTGTGAGTGGTGGCCTTCATGTTGGCTGGGCTAATTTGCATACAGTCACTCTGATTGGCTGGTGGGTGTGGCTTATCCTGTCCCGGAGAAATAGTTAATTTCAATATTACACTTTTATTAGTTAAGATTATTGTATTATTTCCATATGAAAAGCTGTAAACCTACTTTTGCCAAACCCTGTATAAATATATACAGCTTTGTATACCTTCATAAAGTGAATTTTCAAAACAGCAGAAAATAAGACAAACTCTTAACTTCCTGACTCTTTTGCCAGAATATCCCTCATCTAGATTCCACACCACAATCTTGAATACTCAGAAGAGACTATAAATATATCTCTTCCCCATCACTCTTTCATTCTTTCTCTCTCATCTCTCAAGAGTGAGCAAGTCACATGTTAGATATAGAATAGTACCAGAAATAACTTCATTACAAATCCATGTTAAAATGATTTTCCTTGCCCCACTGGTGTGGCTCAATGGTTGAGCATTGACAAATGAACCAGGAGGCCATGGTTCGATTCCAGTCAGTGCACATGCCCGGGTTGCAGGCTCAAACCCCAATGAGGGATGTGTGGGAGGAATCTGATCAATGATTCTTTCTCATTATTGATGTTTCTCTCTCTCTCTCCCTCTCCCATCCTCTGTGAAATAAAATATAAAATATATTAAAATATAATTAATAAAATAAAAATATATTAAAACAAAACAAAAATAAAAAACCCTTCCTCATCTATAATAGCTGCTTGACTTTCCATGGACCTCTAGTCTCAAAACCAAGTTGTGAAATTATTCCAATAAGTGTTTTCATCATCCCTTAATTTAAAATAGAAAAAAATATGATTTTCTTTGCTGAGCTCAGATTTTACTTCATTCAACATCATGTATCAGACACTACTTGTGAGGTAAGTTGAAGATTTTTAAAGGAAATAAGTTCCTGTATTGAAGGAACTTGAATTTATAATGTTACCTCTCTCTTATTTTATTGTTTACTTATTTATGTTATTTGATTAATTCCATTCTGTTGATATGTCACTTCTTTCGGTGACCAAACTCTTATTAACATAACTCCATCACCTCTGTGATGACTTTGTCATCTGAGGTTGGAAAAATAAGGGAAAAATATGTGAAACAAGTGGGAGCATTTCAGTTACTGAGACCTGGAGGGCACGTGTCCATGCAAGACATAAATACACATCATTATATTTAGAACTTGGGTCTAGTCAAACAACATTGAAAGTGGGCCATCTCCAGCTTGCGTCCCTTGACTTAGAGTCCATGATCTGTCATAAAATCCATCACAGTGAATTAGGTACTAAGTCAGAAAACCTAAGGGAACTCTAAATTGAGTCTGGTAAAAGTGCACAGCAAGAGTCCATTCAACTCAAGTCAGATCATTAACACATGCTTTAGGGAAAGGTAACTTCTGTGCTGGACACTGAAGGGTGAGCAGCCTTCACATACATCACAAGAGATCAAAAATAATCACAGGCAAAGAAACGATAGTGGCAGCATCACGCACCACAATGTGAAGAATTTTTGTGTGTGCCTGTGGTGCAAGATGTGAAATCAGCTGTAATAAGAGATAAGGTTAGAAAGTCACTTAGGGCAAGAACTGGAAGGTCTTAAATGTCAGGATAAGACATTTGAATTTTATTCCATAGGTATTGGGAAGGCATTGAAGAGCTTTGCACAGGTAGTAAAATAACCCACTCCCTGTCTCACAAATGTTTCTTGGAGCAACTGGGAGAAATGGAAGGGGAAAATGTGTAATTGATTAAAGCTAGGGTATTAGTTGTGCAGTTGAAAATAAGAGCAAGAGAGGAAATGTGGCATTTGTATATTTCAGTGACTGATTAGATACAATGAAATGACAATCTGAAAGTATCCCAGGTTTTCTATCTCAATAATAAGGTGAATGCTGAAGCCATTATCTGAGGCTGGGAGGGATCGGGCTGAGTTTGGTTTGGGACATGCTGACACCGAGATGTTAATATTTCTCCTGGTAAGGGAGCATCCCTGAAAGAACTCACACACATGTTTGTATCTTTCCATAATGCCAGGTTTATTAGGAGATACAGCTCCAATAAGCCAATAGAGTCACATGCATGTGACACAGAGAGAGGGAGCTTAGCTGACAGAAGTGAGCAGAGCAAGCGTCTGGCACAGAGTCCCTTCCTTGGCCACCTTCAAAAGTGGAGAGGCAGCTGTCACTCTTAAGCCAAGTGTCTGCAGTGGTGGCACACAGCCCATGGAGTGAAAGTCTAGCATGACTCCGAGTGTGATCCGTGGTACAGCCAAGCTAGAGCACTGGGTGGATGGAGCGCTGAGATTTTAGACTCCACAGGGTTGGAGGGCCCACTCATATTGGTGTGCAGATAGACTCCTTATCCAGGCATCCAGACTTGTGGTTTTGGGCATTTAGGACCCCTCCTAAAGGTGTACCCATTATATCCCATTAACCTCAGTCTTGACATAGCACTTGACATAACTGTCATGGCTGACAGTGACTCCAAATTGCCAAAGGTGTCTAAGAAGTCCATTCTGCTCTTGAGCTATGCAATACTGCATACACAGCCTCACATTCCCCTGGAATATGTCCGTGTCCTTAAATTTATAGTTAAATTTTTAAATAAACATCTGAACTTATACTTGAATCCTTTCAGTAGTTCTTCATTGTTCCTAGAATAAGGTCCCTAACACCACAGTATGGTATGATAGACCTTCATGTTTTCGTCCCTGTTTACCTCTCTGGCTATGAATCTTGCCCTCCTACTCTCTCACAATAGGGATGATAGCCATCTGAAATATTTTATTTCCCAAACTGTGGCATGGTCTTTGTCTTTCAGGCCTTTTCATTTGTTGACCCCTATAATACCTTTCCACATGCACACTCTTGCCTGGTTACCTTTGGCTTGCTTTATTCCACTAATCCTTAAGTTTTAATTGATATGTCACCTTCTCCAGGCAAACTACCCTGAGCTCTTTTCACTATTGGAAGAAGCTCTCCAGGAGTACTCCCATGAACTTATCTCTATAAAGCACTTATTAAACCACTGGAAGCCTGGTGCATGAATTCGTGCACAGGTAGAATCCTTCTGGGTGGCCTGCAGGGATCAGGCCAAAACCCACTGTCCAATGCTGCCTGCAGCTCTTATCTGCTGCTCCTGCTTATCCAGGTCCCACTGTGCCTGCTGCAGGCTCGCTCCCAATCGGTCCTGCTCCCAATCAGTTCTGATCAAGAGAGGCTCACCAGCCATGTAGTGATCACCAGCCATGAGCCCTGCATCTGGCACCCTCCCAAGGGGAGTGGCCTATGGGATCGGGCTGAAATCGGCTCTCTGACTTCCCTGAAGGTGTCCTGGTGTGAGAGGGTGCAGGCCAGGCTGAGGGACTAACCTACTAGTGGGAGCAACCACTTCCTGGTGGTCAGTGCACATCCTAGTGAGCAGTTGAGCAGCCTTAGCACTCATTAGCATGTTACTCTTCGATTGGTTGTTCAGTTCTGCCATCCGGTCTATTTGCATATTACCCTTGTTTTATATAGGATATTCACCTTTTGTACTTGTCCATCATTCCTTCTACTCTATAGTCTACCTAAGAGTGAGGATTCTGCTCTGTTCACCACTGTTCACTGACTCTAATGTGGTGTTTTGGAATACACTATGTTGTAGAAATGAGTTGTGTGGCTTTGTGATAACAATAAAGTATAGCCATTCTTATTTTAATATACTTCCAAACTGATAAGAAGGTATTAGTACAAATGCATCCTGTCACCCTAGATTGCGTGATGCTATAAACCCAATATATGATTACAGAAAGGAAGATGGTCTCTATTGCTCAAGTCCAACTTCCCAGGATTTCTATTATGTGAATGTGGTCTCTGGAAAATGCTTGTGTTGCTATATTTTAGAATGAAATCTGACATTAAAGTCATGGGCACATCGATGTTAGGAAAACAGTCAAAGCATAGGGGAGAGATCTAGTCAGAGGCCAAGTTGTCAGGGATACAAGACTCACTGCAGTCAGGGGAGGATTGACACCTGCACTGCAGACTTTGTTTATTCGATGTAGGGTGAAAAGGTAATATCTTCCCTAAACTGAACCAAACTGTCACAAGTGAAGCAGCCCAAAACTCTCAGATCTAAAATTATCAATTTCATTAAAATTGATAAAGTAAATAAGACATTTTAAATAGCCTAATAAAGTCTAAATCATTAAAGCGTCCTAATATATTATAATAGCATTAATATATTCAAATGTGCAACTAAAGATAGATAACACTTGGGGCTAAGACAGTGATGCATGATATTCTTCCATCTGTTTCTAGGAATAACTGATATCATATTGTTTTTGAGCCTCAGGTACCAGGCAACACGATAAACCAATAGGTTGCTATAGAAGCATGTTCACAAAAATTTTAATTTCTCTTGTTTCTTACTCCTGCTTTTAACTTTTTTAAAATATATCCTGCACATCTGAGGTTGATAATGCTCATGTAGCTGAGAGAGTGTGACACATCTTAAAATCATGATGCCACAATCTTTTCAGTCACTCTCCTACATCTTTTCTTTAAAAATAATTTCCTGTGTGCTCAATATTTAATATTTTGCTGCCATCTGAGAGGAAATGTATCTGTTCTGTCTAAGAAATAGACCCTATCATTAAACAATAATAACACCTATCATATATCTAGTGCCTATTTCATTTGATATATATATAGATATAGATATAGATATAGATATAGATATAGATATAGATATTACATTTTATATATTTAAAAACTTTCTTACATCAACACCTTATTCAGATTGCCTTTATTTTTTTCCAATTTCACAGATGAAAAAACTAAAAATTGTTAAAATTTAAAAACAATTTATTCAATCAGGTGTATAACAATTACTCACGGTGTACCTACTAAGTACCTGGCACTATGCTGCACGCTTGGAATAGAGTGAATAGCAACACCAACCAGGAATATTGCCTAGTAGAGTTGCATTCTAAGAGAATATTGACAGCAATCAAAGCAATACTAAAATATAAAACATACAACTGGAGTGGTGTCACCAAAAGAAGTATTTGATATGATGATGACTTGACAATAACTCTGTAGCATCACTAGCACTTGAACTTTAGAAACAATTTCAAAGTTACTTAAAAATATTGCACTCATTTGTGGATCATAATGAACAACATAAATCGGTGAACAAAAACTGATGTAGTGACAGAGAAGCATCAATCAGATGCTCAAAACTCAGAGGGAAGGTAGGGGAGGGTGTGGGTAAGGGGAGAGATCAACCAAAGGACTTGTATGCATGCATATAAGCATAAGCGATGGATGTGGACAACAGGGGGTGAGGGTGAGGGCAGGAGTGGGGGATGAGAGGACATTAGGGGCATAAGATCATAATTGTAATATCTTAATAAAGGGGAAAAATTGAAAAAAAATATTACATTCTTGCTACTTGTCTAGGTTGTATTTTTCTGCCATTCTAATTACATGTGCATATATACTATAGGGTGAGATTACCACTCAAATATCTAGTGAATGTGGGGGGAGAAAACAAACATTAATTGTTACTGAAGTTTTGTGTGTTGGGGAATATAGTTTGAGAAGAGAGGAAGGCAATGCTCATTTCTTGTTTCTCATAGTAGCCTGGAGAGGCAGACTCTTTTGGAGGCTGAAGACAGCCTCTGTAAGAGGCTGCACTGATGCACATAACTAGCCCCAAAATAAGTTAACCTCCAAGGAAACTGCCAAAAGCTCCCTAAATTGAACCTACATTTATCTTTGACTTTCTACACCATTAGATTCACCCATAGATTGAACTTGATATTTGTATATTTCAGATGCCACGTAACACTTTATTTAGCTCCATTTGTTTTATTTGTTGGTTTGAGTTGATTTCCTTGAATCAAGATGATTTCCAACTTCTCCAAACATAAAAGCAATATTCTTGTTCCTGCTTAGTGATTTGAATGTCAATAGCTACTTGGGGAGAATACCAATAGTAGTAAGAAGACCTGGATCTGAATTTTGGTTTTGTCACATGTCAGTTGGTACAAGATTAATTTACTTAATCTCTCTAAACTTCTTACCTTTCATCTGTAAAATGGTCTAATAATACTTACCTCCTAGGCTTGATATGAAGATTAGTTGACATACATTTGAAAATGCTTAAATGTTTTCTGAATGTCAACTTTCCGTACTTTCAACATTAACCTTTTTTATGCAATGCTAAAAATCTTTGTTAGATTACTTCAGTCATAAATGTGTTAAGAACAGCTAACATGTTCCACAAATAAAAACATTCATATTCACAATGAGAAGATTAGAAGTACAACCGTGATTTAGAACCAAATAATATATAAGTGAGAACTCTGCCATTGAAGAGGCATTATGAAGTGTATTGTGCAAGGATCTATATGCCATCTCAATCTCCTCTTCAGATTTTCATGTGGATCTAAGGTCCCTTAGATAATAACCATGTCACATCTCTTCTTCCCCTTGGTTTCTAAACCAGAGTCTCAAGGACAGAAGGTACTCAATTATCGTTTGGTGACCAAATTAAACTTCATTTCCATTAAGACCATATCAGAGTCCTACCACTATCACTGGACTCCTTCAGTGCTGAGGGCTGGCCCTGCACCTGCACAATATGACTGTGTGTGTGTGTGTGTGTGTGTGTGTGTGTGTGTGTGTGTGTGTGTGTCAGATGACTTCCAGGTTCTCAATTCCTGCAGGAAAAATTCAGGACATGAATCCAGGTGAAAATGAGAGTAAGTTTATTACAGGGTGGCAAAGGAAGGGGCCCTGGAGACAAGATCAGGGGGTAAGCCCAGGAGAAGCTGCCACTGCCCACTGCTCCTCTGGGTGCAAGTTTCATGCAGACCCTCAGAGCTTAGGATAGAAGAAGCAAATTGCATGCCTGAAGAAAGGGGAGCAAGGACATAGTCAAAGAGCACTTGCTGGGGTCCTTTGTCTGGAGGGTTTTGTCTATTTTCTATAGGTCGGACTATTAGGGGAGCCCCCAGGGGAGGGTATCAACAGAATATTCATTACATTTCTGGGCATGTTGTTTAGTACGCGCATGTATTGAAACGAGCACATTGGTTAGTTTCATCTCTGTCTTGGATTAATCTGACTATAACTGTGTAGACTATATCTCCCACCCTGACTAAGGTGATTTAAACTACCTGCTCTTAGATATCTTTGGTTACAGAGTAGGATAGAGTCTTGTGATTTATTAGCTAGCTGTTAACTGCTCAGCTGTTCTGGCATTCCACTTGCCAGGCAATTTTCCTTTTTTTTTCCCTTTTTTTTTTACTAACCTGCCTTACCATTACCCATGACTTTTTCTAAATCTCTTTGTTTGAATTATATCTTCAGCTCATACCACCTTTTGAGTTCTACACACATACAGTCCATTGCAGGAAGTTACATTTCTTTCTGTAAAAATGACTTGTATGATTTAAGAACTGTTTTTTCATCTATGCTATGCTAATACCCAAAGATCAATTAATAAGACTGTATTGATCTTATTCAGTTATATAACATAAAATATTATTATCTTACTCCCTTATAAAGTCTTATGAAAGTTCTACCATTATTTGAGAACATCTCTACCACTCCTATTCCAAGTTATTTTAATATTATAAATGTTGTCACCTGATACTCTCATAAATGTTTCTTATATTAGCAATGGAGCTTTTCTGTGACTATTTGCACCTGAAAGTTAGATCTCTCGAAATATTTATTGTTACTGTGGACGTGGAAAGACAGATAATAAATAAAAGCCTCAAAATGTGTAGAGAGACTGACTTTATAAAAATAAAACAGATGAGGCCTGGTGTAAGTTAGTCCATTTATTTTCACGATCTTCGCAAGCAGTGCCAATGGCTATACGGTCAGGTTTGCTCTGTGGTGTTGTTGTGTGCTGCTCTCTTGGTCGGCCTAGATGCCTGCGGACGGAGATAAAATGACGACTGTAAAGTTTTTGAACATTTCATGAGTCATAAATAGAAGTTATTGCTAGTTATTACCATACTACCCTGACAGGGCTAATATGCAAAGTGTCCCTTCGGGAGTTTGACCAAGAGACCGGGAATTCAATCACTCGCTATGATGTGCACTGACCATCAGGGGGTGGGGTGGAACAAAGCAAGGCCCTGGCCAGCAGCCGGCAGCCATGGAAGGGAGTCCCCAGCCAGCATCTGGAAGGCCCCAATCAGCCCTGATTGCTGCCCCGGCTAGGGACCCTACCCATGCACAAATTTCATGCACCGGGCCTCTAATGAAAATATAAGAGGCTGCCCTAATTTAGGACTAGTTAGTTGGTCAGGCTGCCCTGATTCAGGACTAGTTAGTTGGTCAGACTGTGTCACTGATAGGTTGCAGCATCTTCTGGAAAAGCTAATATCCTGCACTTCATAGATTTGAGCCATTTATTAGCACAAGGCAGAGGTATAAGAATAAGGTCAATGGTCCTCGGTATTTGTGTTAGTCCTTTTCTGCTGCTATAACAACATACCACAGCCTGGGTGGCTTAGAAATAGCAGAAAATGATTTCACAGTTCTGGAAACTGGAAGTCTGCTTAGATTAAGGTGTCAGCGTATCTGGTGATGGTGCTCTTCTGGGTCGCAAACTCCTGCTGTAACCTTATATTGCAGAAGGGGCTGGCGATCCCTCTGAAACCTCTTTTATAAAACACCAATCCCTTTTAAGCACCTCTCAAAGACCCCACCTACTCATAGCATCATCTTTAGGGATTAGAATTTCAACATATGAATTTTGGGAGACACAAACATTCAGGTTACAGTGGCACAGACTCCTATTGGTGACTGAGGGTAGGGGACCATAGTAATAGAAGAATCTTATAGCCATGAGGTCCATTGAATGGTAAAAATGTGAAAAAATAAAGATGGCCACACATTTCTAAGAAAGCGCCATATGCTGCTGATCTATTGCTAAAGGGAAGGAATGCCATATTTATCCCCTAGCCCAGCAGAATTAGTTTCTCTCTCTTTTGAGGGGAGGAGGACTATGAGAAAAACAAATTGTCTCATTCTATAATCTAAGTCAATACAAAAAAATGGTTCCCTTAGAACTTGAAAAAATTAACTGTTTAGGGAAAAGAGATACATAACTCCAAATAAGGCAATATTCTGACTTTAGTTCTCTGGTTTTATTGAAAGGTATATTATAAACAATTTATTGAGTTGCCACTTCAGATTTCACATCAGTGATGCAAGGACGTCTGGTTTCAAACAAGTCTGATATGGATATAAAAAATCTATGGGGCCAGGATCATCTGTGAACAGGCTCATATATGCATGCTTTAAACTGATCAAGCATTTTCTTTCACACATAATAACAATTTAATTTGAAAAATATATGTTTTTACTGATAAAAAATAGAATGATTCTCTTTACAGAAAAATATAATTATATCAGCTATATTAAACTAAATATGTTTCCTAAAGAAAAAATAAGTACCAGAAGAACTCTTTTATTATTTGTTTTTATCAAGGAGTAAAATTACATTAGAGCCATACTGATAGGACTTCCTGGTGTGGCTCAAATTTTTATACCCAGTAACTGAGAATAGATCTGTTCATCTTAATAGGGTCTCCTTTTCATTAAAATACCGTCTGCTGTAAACAGTTGTTAATATACCTGGTTCTTATCTTCAGCTTTGACCTTCTCAACGGCCTTCAAAAATATTCAAAGAATATGTGTTCCCAGCCTAGGCCCTAATCACAGTGCAGAACTCATCTTTGTAGCACTTTAATGACTTTTCTGAATTGATACAGCTGAGAAAGTTCTTCATTACCCCCAGGATACCTGCAAGAAAATCACAGAGATATACCCTTAAGAGATCCACTCCATCTCAGAAGTCTCTCCCTCAAGGTCAGCTTTGCCAAGGCTGTCTCAGCCATCCACCAGGCAAAGATAGGTTCTGAAGTGGTGCTTGAGGAATCAGCACTTCTGAAACTCCCAATTACAGAAGAAAGGAAGCCTTGGATTCTCTAGTAATCTCGGAGAGCTGGCTTCCCCTAGAGCAGTGGTTCTCAACCTTCTGGCCCTTTAAATACAGTTCCTCATGTTGTGACCCTACCATCAAATTATTTTCATTGCTACTTCATCACTGTAATGTTGCTATTGTTATGAATCGCAATGTAAATATCTGATATGCAGGATGGTCTTAGGCAATCCCTGTAAAAAGATCCTTCTGCCAAAGGGGTCATGACCTACAGATTGAGAACCGCTGCCCTAGAGGGAAGAAACAACCCCAGGGTAGATCCTTTTCTTTTTTATTGGCCATCATCACCTGACAGACTGATCTGAGCAGCAAGGGTTGGAGCACTGATGTGCACTGCTGGCAGAGGTAAAAAATGGGCCTAGATGTTCAGAACATGGTGATGCATGATTTAGCAACATCTGTGCCTTTGCCATCAGCTACATTAAAGGACAGAGCACTGCAAGCCAGCTTAGAAAGACAACCGTAAGGAACAGAAGCCCACAGTGCCTTGAAGTAACTCAGGGGAATATTGAGTCTCAAGGGAACATTGAGCCTCAATATTCCCTTAAGATTTTCTCCCTAGAGTCTAGCCAAGTAAAGACACTGACTTTTTCTCAATTATCTAGCAACAAAATTCATCTTGGTTTGATAGATGGGGCACAATGGGTTTAGTAGTCTAGGGAGTTGCTAAGTTCTCTGGAAAATAAGTCCATAGCATAAATATGAACAAATTGATTTGAGCTATGATGCTTATGTTCTTAAAAACAATGAAACTGTGATTTCTTTAATATATGACATAAACTAATTCATTAAAGGCAAAGCTATTAATGCAATGCAGAAAAATATGTGATATCACTGAATTTAGCATACATTTTGATAAATTTACAATACGAGAAAGAGGAGTAAAAGCTGCCATATGTTATGCCCTAGTATTTTTAAAATATATTTTTATTTATTTTAGAGAGAGAGGAAGGGAGAGAGATAGAGAGACAGAAACATCAAGAGAGAAGCATTGACCAGCCAATGTTTCTGCATGAGCCTGCAACCCAGGCATGTGCCCTGATAGGGAATCAAACCAGTGACCTCTGGGTTCCTAGGCCCAGGCTCAAACCCTGAACCACACCAGCCAGGCTGTTATGCCCTAATTTCTTGGGTCAGAGTTTGAGATCATTAGGTTTACTGCTCAATTTAAAGTTTTTTAATATTTTTTCAACTTAAAGCTTTATTAATTTAATTAAAGTTTGAGTTTTAGATAATCCAAATACAGCTAGTACATGAACTATGAGTAATTCCCAGAGTAATCAAGGATGGCTGCTCATTTTAATCTGCATATAACTGCAGTGTACTTTATCTAAATTGAGATGCAAGTCACATAACATAATGCAAAGAATTTCCATCTAGATTCTCAAAGGAATGCCGTTTATTAGCATCTTTAAAATTAAAGAAATATTTAGTGCTAAAACTTGAATACAATAAGAGGTAACACTAGCATGAGTCTACATAGCCCATACTGTGATCAGCACATCTTTCATACAATAAACAGAGAGGCTAGTTGAAGAGAAGTTATTATCTGATTGGCATCCTCGTTACAGCAGAATTCATAATGAGACAGAGAATTTCTGAAGGGGCACTGAAAGAAGCTTACCAATCCCTGTGGTGACAGGACATCACCCAGACTCCACTGACTCTGAGCTATTTATTACTGAGGATACAACTGTTAAGTGCAATGTAGGATTCAAATATAAAGTATGTCCATATGGCTGGGCTTTGTGAGGAATTAGAATTTATTTGGGTTGAAAAGACCTGTGTGCATAGACATTGCTAGAGAAAACAATTCAAGAATGTAGTTTTTGCTTTATAAATGCCACAACAATTTGGTAAGATACATGCAGAGTGAAAGAGAGGAGATTCATTTCAGGTGCATCAGAGAAAGAGAGATGGGACTATATCAGATCTCAAGGAGGTGGGAGAATCTAGATGGCAGAGATAAAAGGAGATGATGAGTATTGAGTGTAGATTCAGGAAAGGAGTGAAGCAGGTCTGGGCATAGTAAGCAGTGAGAACAATGAAGCTATACCAGCCAGAGTGAGAGCAAGGGCCTGTGTTGGTAGTCTGGAGAGAGATTAATGGGTAGTCCAGGTGGAAGCTGGAAAAATTGAATCTATGTTAAGGCTCAGAAAAGATAAAAAACTATTATAAGCATATTCCTAAAATGTGGCAGAGATGAAACTTAACTTTAAATGCTATCCTCAGTACTATACTGTACTTCTGTCTCATTGTACATGGCAACAGTAAAATGGTGTTGATATTGGAATCACCTTATCTCAGTTGGACATTTAACTTTAATGGGACTTATTCAGTAATATCACCTGAAATGGTCTAGACATATCCCAACCAGTTTACTTAGAAACCATCAGTTTGTGCTTTTAATGGACTCTTTGTATTTAATTTCTCCTACTCTTTCTTGACTTCAACAGATAAGATGCCATTGTTTTGGTATGTTTAATTTTCTAAAATACAAAACAATGTATAAATCAGTAATGCATATCTAAGCTCAGTTTGTTAAATAGTGTAAAGAATCCCACAAGAACAGTCTACAGCTATCACATGGCCTCATCTGTCCAATATCTAAACTAATAAAAGTGGAATAGTAAAATTAACCGTTTCTCCGGGACGCCCACAGCCAATCAGAACGGCTGTATGCAAATTAGCCCAGCCAACATGGCGGCCGCCACTCACGGACCTGAGTAAACGTTTAGCCAGAGTCCCTTGCAGCAGGAGCGAGAGCGAAACTACCTGCTCACTGGCTCCTTAGCCTTTGGCCTGAAGCAAAAACGCACATTTGCAACAATTAAGTGTAACAATTGTTTCATTAGAGAAGCCAAGAGGTGAGGCAGAGAAGAGGCTTCGTTAGTAAAAGGCCGCCTTAAAGGAACAGCATCAATTATAGGCAACCTGCGTCCAGCCGGCCTTGCTGGGACGTTGGGTCAATGGGAGCTGTGGGCAGCTTTAAAGCCCCTCACCCAGGCTGGTCAGGCACGCCAGCAGGTGGACATCCCCCGAGGGGTCCCAGACTGCGAGAGGGCACAGGCCAGGCTGAGGGACCTCCCGAGTGCACAGAGCGGCTGCAGGGCAGGACAGCGCAGGACCCAGGACCCGTGAGTGGGAAAGAGGCGGCAGGGTTGGAGGGTCATCGGGGAGCGGGAAAGAGGCGCAGGGTTGGCAGCCTGCTTGGTGGGCTTCCCAGGCCCTTGGAGGCGCACCGGGGAGCGGGTAGGAGGCGGCAGGGGGTCGGCAGCCTGCTTGGTGGGCTTCCCAGGCCCCTTGCAGGGCACCAGGAAGTGGGAAAGCAAGGTGGCGGGCTGGGGAGTGGGAAAGAGGCAGCGGGCGGTCTCGGCCTGCTTGGCAGCTGCCCAGACCCCTTGGTGGCACCGGGAAGTGGGAAAGGAAGGCAGCAGGGGACCGGTGAGTGGGAAAAAGTCAGTGGCCTGCTTGGCGGCTCCCCAGGCCCTTTGGGGGCCACTGGGGAGCGGGAAAGCAAGCTCTTGGGGGCTGAAGTCCTGCTTGGCAGCTCCCCAGACCCCTTCCGGGGATCAGGGAGCAGGAAAAGGCTGGCCTGACCACGAGGCAGGGTTTTCCCTGCTTTCTGGTGGCTGGAGGAAGATGGGCAGTAGGCAAGCTTGGGAGGCAGGCCGCACCCAGCCCTGGTCACAGCTCAAAAAAGAGAACAACATGCAGGGGAGGGCAAGAGTCTGAGAGATCATCATAG
>PVJC01044142.1:0-14236 GCA_004026665.1 Murina feae
GCGTGGCCACCCAGACCCACCCAGGAATCCCAGCTGCTGGGCTGGCGGGCCCTAGACCAGCAGGGTTGTGGACCTGGAAATCAGG
This sequence comes from Murina feae, assembly GCA_004026665.1. Taxonomy (NCBI): domain Eukaryota; kingdom Metazoa; phylum Chordata; class Mammalia; order Chiroptera; family Vespertilionidae; genus Murina; species Murina feae. Next base: position 86 of record PVJC01044142.1, read on the forward strand.
GGCCGTAGCCAGACAGACCCACCCGGGAATCCCCAGCTGCTACCCTGGCCTATGCTGGGCTGGGGCCATGGCTGCCAAGGAGGGGATGAGGGAGCTGGAGCCATCAAGGACCCCGCAGGCATCGCCCAGCAGCCCCTGCTTGCTCATCTCCTTATTGTGGAGCAGACAGGCCCGGCAGAGAGCAGAGAACCAGGTGCAGTGGGTCCAAGCCATCAGTAGCACTTCTCCTGAGTGCTCCCGAATTGGATGAAGTCCAGGTCTGGCTGAGGGACCTCTCTACTTTGCCCTCCTCCTCTCCCACCTGCACCCTCACCCCAATTTACCCGTGCACGAATTTCATGCACCGGGCCCCTAGTAGGTAATAAAATTAAAAAGAAAATCAGAAAAATAATTGTCACAGAAGTCAGGATGAACAAATTTGGTCACAGAAAAACAGGAGGCCTCTACAATGCCATAAAATTGTAATTAATTGACTTGTGGTGTTCAAAATATAATTCTTCATACACACATGTGTGTGTGTGTGTGTGTATATATATATACACACATATATATGTGTGTGTATTTATATATACTCTAATAAAAGAGTAATATTGAAATTGACCATTTCTCTGGGATGCCTAAGCCACACCCACCAGCCAATCAGAGCAGCTGTATGCAAATTAACCCAGCCAAGATGGAGGCCAGCAGTTACGGAACTAGAGTAAACAGGAGGCTTCCGTTGCACCAGGAGTAACTGTCTGCCTTGGCCAGCTAGGCCTCTCTCTGCTCACGGAAACAAAGTTGCAATTATAGAAACCGTGGAGCTGAACCAAACAGGAGGCTTCCATTGCACTAGCGATGGAGGAAACTGCTTGCCTAGGCCTGCTGGGCCTCTACTAAGGCAACATTGTTTCAATTATAGAAGCCACGGTGCTGAAACCAATAGGAAACTTTGTTACCTGCCTAGGCCTGGCTTAAAGCAACAGTGTATCAATTATAGAAGATAAGTAAACCCCAGAAACCTGCTTCCAGCCAGCCTTGCTGGGACGTTGGGTCAATGGGAGCTGTGGGCAGCCTGAAAGCTTGAAAACGGCCCTCAGCCCCGCACCCAGGTTGCCCAGGCACCCAAGTAGGGACTCAAACCCTACAGGGACTGTGAGCAGCCTGAAAACAGCCCTCAGCCCCTCACCTAGGCTGGCCACACCTCAATGGAGTGAGGGCTCACACTGGGGGACTTGGCCAGCCTGCAAACAGCCATCATCCCTTCACTCAGGCTGGCCAGGCATGCCAGCAGGTGGACATCCTCCGAGGGGTCCCAGACTGTGAGAGGGCATAAGGCGGGCTGAGGGATCTCCCGAATGCACAAATTTTTGTGCACCAGGCCCCTAGTGTGTGTGTGTGTGTGTGTGTGTGTGCATATATATGTATATATGTATATACATGTATATATGCATGCATGTACATAGAAACAGTATTCACCTTTCTTATGTGTTGTATATTGAACAATAAAATATTGAGAGAGAAACAGACTGAGACTGAGAAAGAGACAGAAAGAAGGGGGAGCTCCCAAGAAGCTCTGTCTGGGAGTCCCACACTACCTGACTTAGGATATGTTCCCATTCCCATGACAACCTTTACCATTACAACCCCTGTTTCACTCTCAGACATGGCAGGCAGTAGAGCAAGATAATTAAGTGCATAATGTATGGAGACATATCCTGCCTCTTACACTTATTTTTAATTTTGAGGAGGGGAGGATGAGGTAGAGGAAAAACTAGATAGAATAATAAATAATTGATTCATAATACATAAAATAAGTCAATAAGATCAGAGCCAGCCTTCCTAGATTTGTACCTTGGCTTAGCTATTGATTAATCTCATCTATATAGAATTTACATAACTTACACATGCCTCATTTTTCTTGTTTTGAAAAGAACAATTACAATATCTATCTTGTAGTGTAGCCAGACAACCAAGGGATCCAAGCTGCTTGTCACTACTTCAGCCAATAAGCAGAGACAGGGTTGAATCACATATGAACGTTTATTCCAATAATGCCAGCAGAAGGGAGAGCAGCAGATCATCCACAGAAATCTGCTCTGGCCCCAAAAGCCAGCTGCTTATATTGGGCAGAAGAACAAAGATTATGTGGGGATATAGGAATTGTAGGCTTGGGAAAGTAGGCATGGGATAATCAACCATTACAGGTTACAAGTCATGCAGGCTGGGTAGGGGCTGGGGGTTGTAGGAGGGTGAGTGCCTCCGAGCACCCGGGGGCCAGATTGCAGATAGTAGGAGCTAGTCCTCTGGGACTAGATTGTTTTGTCCGTGGGGTTGTAAATCTTTTCATAATGATAGGCAGTTCCCAGAAGAAGGACAGACTGCATTCTGATGTTAGCTCCCATGTTCCAGGCCTCACAACTCTCAGCAAGGTTAGAATGTGATTTCTAATCAGAAAAGAACAATCACAGTTAACAGAGCTTGATTAATATTTCCTATAATTATAATTAATTTCCAACATTCTATTTCTGTCCCTAACAATAGGTTTATTCATAGAATCCCAAAAACAATATATTGTAGCATTTAGAACAGTGCTATTGTACTTGATTTTTTAAACAATAATATTCATGTTTAGTCTATGGAAATGTCTCTATAATCATAGAAATAAAAAACAAAATACAGAGAAACTGCAACTTACAGTGCTACATACATATTCATTTCTTTATTTTCATATTTCAGGAGATTTAGGTAACCTACCACTTTTGAAATTGATATCTGTGGAAAATGTCAATCTAATAACTTTTTATTCATGTTTATATTTGTCTTTTTAAATCCCTCTACATGTTCACATATATAATTTATATTTGTTATAACTTAATTGTGATGGAGACAGGATATGTGTATAGATTTTAGCCAAAGAGGTTACATATATATTAATAATATGTTAAGAAGACTAAATGTGAGTACAGCCTACAATGTTTATAGATTTTGTAAACAGGTAATCATTACAGGGTGACGAAATGTTCCTGTGATGAAATGTTCCCTCCTGGTCATTGTGAAAGGAGTTTTTAGGACCAAAATAGGAGTTTTTAGGGGTAATAAAATAAGCAGGATTAAGAAATTTTAGGAATTGAGCAGTCCATGGAAAAAGCACAGGGCTACAGAGCTGCAGAAGGCACATTTCCATAGAATGAGGGAGCTGGTCACCGCAGAAGGTACACATTTACAAAATAAAGGGAAGGAATCCCCTGATTCAGAGATGGAAGTGGAAAGCACAAAGGGAATAAGAAAATAATGAGGAAGAAGAAGCAGGGACCCTCATGTGCTTCGCATGATCTGCAGCCTTTATAAACCAAAGAAAAAGGGACTCAGTGGAATTTTTCCCCCTCCCCATATGAGAGTCTGTGCTTGTTTCTCAATAAATGTTTACCGTTTACTATACCGTCTTTCATCCATGGTTTCATTCTTCAGCTCCACCAGACAAGAGCCCAGGAATCATTCTGCCTAGAGGAAACCACGAGTTCCAGGCCAACTTTCCCATGTCAATTGCTAGATAACCTTCATTGAACTGCTTATGAGCAATTCCTGTGATCTGAAACAACACCGCAAATAATTTGGCGAGAAAAAGTTCTTTTTCTGTCACCATAAGATGACATGTTGCTTACCAAAGTTCTGATTCCTTTGAAAACAAGATGAAGAGTCATTTCAAAAATAGCTTTTCTATGTCTACAAGCTAGCGCATCAACTTGAATTTCCTTGGCATATAAGCGTATTATTACCAATTTATATATATTAACGCATTATATATAAAAATGAGGCACCAAAAAACAAACCAGGAGAAGGTATATCAATAACTAAAGACCTCTTATTCATTTGGCCATCATTTATGCAGCAATATTCAATCAGAGGTAACCTGAAATTTTAAATAATCCTTGTATAAACAGGGCAGAATCTGTGCAGCAGAGGTCTCTGATATGCCAGCACTAAAAATTCATGGAGATTGGCACATAAAAATGCTCCCTTACTTGCAGCATTTTAATTAAAAAAATACAGGGAAGAAATCTCATTTTCAGGGGCACCAGTCATCTATAAAACCCCTAGGTTTTGCTGATGCAAATTCATCCTAAAATTCATTCCAAAATCAGGCCAAAAGATAAGTAAAGTATAAGAATTTTTCTAGTAGTTATAGACTAATTCCCTGATGATTCAGGGATGAGTAATTTTAATTCTTCAAATGTATTTTTCTAAATTACTAACTTTTCATTTACTTTGATCTAATTTCAGAATTATTAGTGCACAAGCTTATTCTGTGAATCCTTCAGTTGGTCAGGAAAAATAGAAAATTGTAATAAAGGAAGGCCTGGCAATGGCGAAGAATTGTAGTAATGAAAACTGGGAGGAATTAGAGAAAAGCAAATAAGAAAATGCATCTCTTAGGCAATTCAGCCTTTTATTGAACACAAATGGGTATCTTTAATTTAGTTCAAATGATCTCAATTCATTAAGAAAATTTATGAATGCCTTCACAGAAGTTTAAAAGTAGTTCTCTTTACTACCAAATGTACTAAAAATAGACATACAACCACCATTCCCTAAGAAAATTTGTCCTAAGGCTAAAGATGTTAGACAAGAAGTTTCAATGCCTTGTAGCCCTCAGCATCATCCAGGTCAGTTAATAAACAACAGAAATATGCATATTTTGGTTCCTTGGTGCCTCGCTTGACTGTAGCCATATCCTTTACCTGGTACCCTTCCTCCCCCCACCCCCACCCCCTTTTATTTGCATCACTCTTGGTAAAATTCTACTCACCCTTGTGGTGTTGTAATTTATAATGGGAAGTGTATATTTGAGCTTGTCCCCCTTTCTAACTCAGCAGTCCTGAAACCCTAGGCATTTCTTAAGTGGTGAGAGCAAAAAGGGTGTTTCTTGTTATGTTAATGAGGTGACTTCTGGACACTCCCTAAGTAACCAAAGGCTGGTCTGGTTGCCAGGAGAGCCAACCACACAATTAGAGGATTGGAATTTTCAGACCCCCTCCCCCTGCCAATCCCAGCTCCCTACTCCACTCCCACAACTCTCTCTGGAGGGGAGAGGGGCTGGAGACTGTGGAGACTGAACCAATCACTAAAGGGCAATGATTTCATCAATCATGACACTGTGGAATGAAGCATGCATAAACCCCAGAGGACAAGGTTCAGTATGCCTGGTGAACATAAGGAGGTGCTGGGAAATTGGTGTGTTTACCGAGGACATGCAGGCTCTGTGTCCCTGTTCCCACCCCTTTCCCATGCTTCCCCATGCATGTCTTTCATTTGTCTGTTCCTCGGGTATACCTTAGTGCTGTATAACAAACTGGTAATCTAGTAAAATAATACTTTAGCAAATTAAGCCAAGGAGGAGTTGGTTAGGACCTCCAATCTACAGCCACTGGTCATAAACACAGGGGATAACCTGAACTTGCTATTGGAGTCTGAAATGAGGAGTGGGGCAGGCTTGTAGGACTGCATCCATACTTATGAGTTCTGGAGCTATTTTCCAGGGAAACAATAGGAGAATTGAGTTATTGTCAGACACTCAGGTAGCATTGCATAATTGCTTGGTGACGTGGAAAAAATGTCTCCCCTTTCTCATTGGAATTGGTGACAGAATCATTACTTGGTGTCAGAATCAGAACTGGTGATCAGAAATGGAGTAGGGTGGGGAAATTTACCCTCCAATGTGCTTACTTTAGCAGCAGGCCGCTTAACAGTTCAATTCATATTTTTTGAGACCACCTAAACTTAGCACCTAGCACAGTGTCTGAAATATTTTGAACATTTGGTGTGTATAGTGAATGGAGTTTTGAGTAATCTGTAGGTTAGAGTAAGTCTATTGCACAGAAATTAAGAAGGTATCTGTTAAACCTTCATGTAATAATTCAAATGTATTTGAGGATTGTGAAAGTTCTCTGTTCTTAGTCTGTTGACTCTAGTTAATGTGAGTCTGGTCACAGGATTCATGCAAATCTTTTATAAACAACTAGGGATCCAGTGCACAAAAATTTGTGCACTGGGGGGTGGAGGTCCTTCAGCCTGGTCTGCACCCTCTCCAATCGTGGAACCCTCAGGGCTGCTGGATTCTAACTGCTCACCTGCCTGCTGGCCTGATCTCCCTAACTGCTCTATGCCTGTCTGATAACCTGTAACTGCCTCTGCCTCAGCCCTTCCACCATGGCTTTGTCCAGAAGGACGTCCGGAAGGTCATCTGGAAGATGTTCAGTCTAATTAGCATATTACTTTTTTATTAGTATAGATGCCACCTTGTCTTAAAAATGCAGGTTGTTAGCAGGTTTTCCTATTGTAGAAGGGGAGCCCGCAGTAGCATCCTGGGTTCTGACCAGGGCTTATGCACTGGTGCTTTACCTCAGCAGATGAGATTCCTAGAAGAAGACTCTTGGATGTACCTTAAACATTTCTATAAACTTTGCCAAATCCTCCTCCAAAAATGTTGAACCACTTTAAACTCCCACTAGCAACCAGGTGTGTGCCCTCTGTCCTACTTTGATGCCAATATCATTGATTTCCCCCTAGAAGCTTCCCTCCCCTCAGCTGGGACCGCTTGTCACTTGAGCCAAACTCACTGTTCAGGCTGGGACTTGATTTCCCGAGATAGAATTATAGAGGAAGAAAAATAGTGTTCCTCTACCCTTTTGAGTTCTTAGCGAAGGCCCTTGTAATGAAAGTCAGATAACCAAGAGAAAAACAGAAGTTCATTAACATGTGTACCTCGTGTATATGTGGGAGATCCCAGGAAAAAATGAATAACTCCCCAAGGTGGCTTAGAATCCAGATTTAAATACCTTCTTCCTAGGGAAAGGGGACGGGATATCTAGGCCTCTTAGAGGAGAGTACATGAGTTTTAGGAAAGATGAATGGGGTGGGGGAGATAGTTTGTAACAAAGTTTGAGTGTGATGTCAACTTGTAGTCTCTTGTGACAGGAGTCAGTCTTCACTGGCTGATAACACTTTTCCCATCGAGGGAACCTTTTTGGGGGTCCGATTTTAGGCAGATCAGGAGACTTTAGTGAAAGCCTCTCCTTGAATTTGCTGTTTTTCAAGCACCTGCAGCTCAAGATCATCAATATAACAACACGGCATATGTTGGGGTGGCATGTTCTCTGGCCTTCAGGATAAACCCAACAAAAGCTTGTTTCCTTTCTTAGATGATTTGCCACAGTAGTGTTATTCCCTGGAGACAGTATTCTGACCAGACCTTCCTGGGAGTGGTCATAGCATACACTGTGCTTGTAGAAAGGTGTAGGCCATATCACTAAATAAATCAGGGTCAGTTTTCTCATCTTGTGGAAAGGGTGATAAAGTTATGATAGTTTATCTCCCTTTCCACAGGTTTTCTGCAGATTTGTGTCTCTGCTGTAGCCCCAGAGGCTCCAGCGCAGAGGCTGGGCTCAGAGCCGCCGGGGTGCCAGACGCCCTGCAGGACGGGTCCCCACGCTAAGCAACATGCCACAGCACAGCACAGCACAGCACAGCACAGCATAGCACGAGTCTTTGCAAGAGGCCTCCAGGCCTACCCTTTCTGCCCAGCGAGCCCACATGCCCTGTCCCTTCCAAAAGGTGACAGGTGAGCATCAGGTGCTTGCCTGGTCAGAGATTGGATACTGCGACCCTGCATAGCCACCGCCTTTGACCAGTAAGCACAGCCCTAAGTGCCGGGCAGTGGCCGATGGATTGACGCAGCAGCCCCGTGCCCCGCTGCCCGCCGCCACCCTCCCTGCATCCACCTCCGCCTGCTCCATGGCTGCCATCTCGATGGGTTAATTTGCATATTGCCGCTCTGATTGGCTGGTGGGCGTGGCTTAGGCATCCCAGAGAAACAGTTAATTTCAATATAACTCTTTTATTAGAGTAGATAATTATCTTTGTGCATAATGTGATTATCTTCTCAGGAGAGGCACCTTCTGGTAAGGGACTATTAAAAAAAACAAAAACCCTCAAACTGCAAGTAGAATTCTTCTAATGATTAGCAAGTCCATAGGCAAGAGGCTATTAACCTGAAGGCCATGGGAACAAAATAGAGTCAGAAGACTGAGCATTTCACTCTGCTACAAGGAGGTAGGACTAAAAACTCTATCCCTCTACTGATGATGGTTCCCTCGCAACCAGCCTTTTCATTCTTTGGTGGTTTCTAAAAGGCACTTTTATTTACCCAAACCCGATTGTGTTAGAAAAGACTTGTTATGAAAAACTAAGTCGCATTTCACCTTATGACCCTAAAGCTTTTTAAGTATCTGAGGACAAGAGAAAAAATATTATAACAAATGTGCCTCCATTGCTCTTAATGCTTGGGAAATTCCAAGGGTCTTAGAAGCTGTGAGCCACGAAATGTAGATGATGACCAAATATATACAAGGAATATATTTTGGTCATTTGAATAACCATATATATGTATATAATTTTTATAAATCAAACAATCACACTAGTATCAGTGGCCATTAAAATAGAATATGCCCAAGGTTAACAAAGAATTAGAAAAGTGGTATTTCCTTAATCTAGACATCTAAATAATCTAATAATATGATCTTAGTGGTTTTTCTTTGATTTCCCTAGGAACTGTAGATTTCCTTCCCATCCCTATATCCAATATCTGTCATTTATTCATACTTAATCCCTTGGTGTAGGTTGGTTTCAAGTTTTGTGACTCTAGAACCTGTGTAATTTCAGATACTATTTTTTAGAGAAAAAGAACACAGTAATTTGGAATATAAAAATACAGCATTTGAAGCAGCTCATACAATGAGAGACCCTCAACTTTCAGCTTTATTAGCTTCATGGTAATTCATGAAGCCAATCACATCACCCAGCACATACAAAGTTCAAAGGCTCTTTATCCTAAAGCAGCTTTTATGTCAAACTAACTAGCAAGCTAGTCAGTCAGACCTTCAACTGCCATCTGAATCCCCCATTGGGACATGGAAGAAATTCTGAATCTCTTCCATATCACATCCAGGTTGTAGGTTCCCAGGAGAACTGACATAGGATATTGTATTTATGTCTGGCTTAACTATTGCCACTAATGTGGGTATGCTTTTTAAACCAATATTCTAAAAGAGAGAAGGGAAAAAGTCCTACTAATAGCTTCCTCCAGGACATATCTGATAACAACTATTGAAAAGATTAGGGTCAAGAGGCGGAGAGTGAGCTAAAAAATCACATTTAAAAACTTGCCTCTCCTTTCCTGACAAAAACTAACTTAGCATGGATTGGGTAGCATGTGCACTTCTCCTATGTCTGCAGCTTTTTTTTAATTTATATTGTTTCCTTTTCCTTAACAAGGCAGTAATAAGTCTGTTTTCATCTTTGTTGTAATAAAGGTGGAAGAAATAAAAAAAAGAAATTTGGTCTTTACCTTAATATTGAACAATCCAATAAGAAGTATTGCAAAAATATCTCACTTTACATTTGGAGGTTAGATTGCAAATGGAAGAAGTAAAGTTATGGGGGCTCAGAATCGATTGAGAATATTCTATTTCTTCTCAATATGTGATAAACTTGCATATGTAGATAAGATGGGCATGATGTCAGTGGAGAAATAGCTGTCAAAAATACAGGATTGGCCTTAGCAGGTTTGGCTCAGTGGATAAAGCATCAGCCTGCGGACTCAAGGGTCCCGAGTTCGATTCCAGTCAAGGGCATGTACCTTGGTTGTGGGCACATCCCCAGTGGGGAGTGTACAGGAGGCAGCTGATCAATGATTCTCTCATCGATGTTTCTAACTCTCTATCCCTGTCCCTTCCTCTCTGTAAAAAAAATCAATAAAATATATTTTTAAAAAATACAGGAATGAAAAGAAACAATCAACCCAGGAAAAATGGATCCAAGGAAACAAGTAACAAATCAGACTGTGAGCAAGAGAGTTTCATCCTGTCCTCCAGCTACCATAATGAGATGAGCATGGGAGATGGTGGTGGGGAGGAGGATAGGGAAGCAGAAATAAAGAGATTTCAATACCCATGGACTATGTTTTCTCTATCTTTCCTGGGGATTAGCTGTTATCTCCTGATGGAGAACATTTTTCATTAGAAAAAAATGTCCTTTCAAAAATGTTCAACTTGGTTATAAAAATATAAAAGTTACGTTTTTCAGGTTTTAGCCTTTTCTTGGAAGTTACAATAAGAGAATGGAAGACAAGGGAGAATAACCTTGCTTGTTTCGCTTGCTCAAGAGATGATAATAGCATGTAAGCAGGATAAGAAGTAACCAAGTTCTGACTTGGCCATTAGATAATAAGAGTTTCCAAAAGAAATCTAAATGTGATCAAGGATGAGTTTGTGTGGAATTAACAAAATGGCATGCAGAAAAATTGGTACTTATGGTATTAGATCATCAGTACATTTTATTCTGGTTATTATAACATTTAGATTGTGGTATAGAAGTATATTGCCCAGGGCCAGTGCAATTAAAGTGAAAGTTATAATTGAGTTAGTAAATATATGGTTGTATTTGGAATAGTTGATATTTGTGAATATAAATATCATATATGTTGATGTCAAAATGTATGTTATATTAGTTTTCTACTGTGAAGTGACAAATAAGCACAAATTAACTTTGTGCCTTAAAAAAAGCCTTTGGCCTTGGACAATGTGATTCAGTGATTAGAGTGTCAGTATGCGTACCCATGGGTCCTGGGTTTCATTCCTGGTCAAGGGTATAATAGTACTCTTCCAGCTCACTTTTAATTATTTAAAGAGTCAAAAATTAATATACAACAATATTTACTATTAAATGTCAATCTTGATCCAATTAAAACTACCACCACTGCTAGGGCAAAAAAAGTAATCACAGTCATATTTAGTGAACTTTATGCATTAATTAGAGGCCCAGTGCACAAATTCGTGCCCAGGCGGGGTTCAGCCAGCCTGTCCCAATGGGGGCCGATTGGGATGGGGCCAGGAGTGAAGGGAAGTGGAAGGTTGACCAGTAGGCCCTGTCCCCAATTTGGGGGGAGGGGCTGATCAGAGGCCAGTCTGGCCAGGGAGAAGGGCCACAAGTTGTTGGCCAGCCTTCCCCATCCCCCAATTGGGGTTGGGGGGCTGATTGGGGGCTGGGACAGCCGGGGATGGATTATAGGAGGTTGCGGGGGGCGGGGGGGCTGCTGTAGTGCATGTCATAGCAACCCGGTCATTCCAGTCATTTCGGTTGTTCTGGTTGTTCCGTTGGTCCGTTGTTTGGCTTTCATATATATATATATTAAAAAGGGCAATAATTAAATGGAAAACGGGAAACCATAAAAATGCTAGAGGAATACAAAGGCAACAAAATCTCAGACATATGCCAAAGCGGTTTCTTCACCGATACAGCCCCTAGGGCATTGGAAACTAAAGAGAAAATAAACAGATGGGACTTTATCAAAATAAAAAGCTTCTGCACAGCAAAAGAAACCATCAAAACAGCAAGAAAACCCACTACATGGGAGAATATATTTGCCAATGTTATCACAGATAAAGGTTTAATCTCCAACATTTATAGGGAACTCATACAAATTTAAAAAAAGAAGACAAACAATCCCATCAAAAAATGGGCAAAGGACCTATATAGACACTTTTCAAAAGAGGACATTCAGAAAGCCAAGAGACATATGAAAACATGCTCAAAGTCACTAATCATCCCAGAGATGCAAATCAAAACAACAATGAGATACCATCTCACACCTGTAAGAATGGCTATCATCAACAAATCAACAAATGACAAGTGCTGGAGAGGATGCGGAGAAAAAGGAACCCTCATGCACTGCTGGTGGCAATGCAGACTGGTGCAGCCACTGTGGAGAACAGTATGGAATTTCCTCAAAAAATTAAAAACGGATCTCCCTTTTGACCCTGTGATCCCATTTCTGGGAATATATCCTAAGAAACCAGAAACACCAATCAGAAAGGACATATGCATCCCTATGTTCATAGCAGCACAATTTACCATAGCTAAAATTTGTAAACAGCCTAAGTGCCCATAAGCAGATGAATGGTTTAGAAAACTGTGGTACATCTACACAATGGAATACTATGCTGCTGTAAAAAGGAAGGAGTTCTTATCATTTGCAGCAGCATGGATGGAACTGGAGAACATAATACTAAGTGAAATAAGCCAGTCAATGAAAGAAAAATATTACATGTCCTCACTCATCTATGGATAATAATAACCATTATAAACTGGTGAACAAAAATAGATCCAGAGACAAAGCAGCATCAGACTGTCAAATTACAACAACAAGGACAGGTAGGGTTGGTGGGGGGGCGGTGGGTAACAGATCAACCAAGGGACTTTTATGCATGCATTTAAGCATAACCAATGGACACAAAACACGGGGGGGTAGGGGAGGCGGGAGGAAGGGCAGGGGAAAAAAGAGATATATGTACAAATCTTTGTAAAACTGTATGTAATAAAAAAAAATTTAAAAAGGGCAATAATTATTTTTAATAAATGAATGTTCAATTTTGGTGTACAAGTTTATGCTACATTGTCTTTTTTATATCCATTGTTTTACTTTGAAATATAAACAGGAAATAAAGCTACTGTTTATAACAATGCTTAAATAGAGAAGAGACTCTGTTATATTACTGCTTTTGCCTATAAAAACATTTTTGTGACTAATAGCAAAGGCTATAAATATTGAATAAATGTTCATGGTTAATAAAATAATCCATACATCTAAGAGATACAAGGGAAATGGAATTTATTCATACTCTAAAATGTTATTTAACTTTTACATATTTTAATCTTCTTCCTGTCAATCTGATGTCAATAAATTATCCCATATATGAGTTTTAAAAATATAAAAAAGTATCAAATTAGTAAAATTTTAGGTATCCAATGGACAACAGAGTAAGTTATCAAATAGGCCTATGTTTTATTTAAAAAATCAATTAAATAGTCATAAATCATAAAAATCAATTAAATAGGCTTGCTCAAAAAATAAACAAACAAACACTGTGCAAAAACATGGAGAGTGGAAAATATTGATTGGTTAGAGTAACACCAAATTTATTTTAATTAAAGTAAATGTTTAAATCTTAGTTTTGATTATGAAAGCAAAATATAGTTTTCTACATTTTGAGTTTTCTACTGACTAGCTCTATGGTTATGCACACAGATAATAGCTGCACACACATATAAAAAGATAATTTAGGGAACCAACCACTTTATAAATTGTAATGATATCATTCTTTAGGGAAGTAGAGACCCTAGTTTAGTATGGGTACAGGAGTAATAAACACTGAAGGGCTGGCATAGAAGAACTTGAGGGAGGTACTGGGTAAAAGTTTAAAAGAGCCAATGAGGGACTAAAGAAAGGGGGAAGGTGACTTTAAGATACACGTAACTTCAATCATTGGTGTTTCAGATTGATGTTACAGTAGACCCTCCTTACTCATGCTTTCACTCTCGATGGTTTCAGCTACTCAGTTAAATGAAGTCCAAAAATATCAGATTTCCCTAACCATTGACATCCACTGCTCAGGACATCCAGCCATTGACATCATCATGATCCAGGATCACAGGAAGCAGATGCTCGTCCTTCTGACGTATCATCAGAAGGCCCATAGTAGCCTAATGCTAGTCACAGTGCCTATGTCATTCATCTCACTTCATCTCATAACGGGCATTTCATCATTTCACATCATCTTATCAGAAAAACAATGGTGACTACAGTAAATACAATGAGTTATGTTGAAAGAAAGACCACGTTCACATAAATCACACATCTTTTATTACAGTTCTAGAGGTCCAGTGCACGAATGCGTGCACCAGTGGGTCCCTTGGTCTGGCCTATGGGATCAGGATGAAACCAATTCTTCAACATCCCTTGAGGAGTCTCAGATTGCAAGAGAGCTCAGGCCAGGCCAAGGAACCCCAGTGGTGCATGATTGGGGCTTGGAGGGATATGGGAGGTTGGTTAGCCAGAGAGGGATAGCGGGAGGGCTCCAGGGCATGTCCAGCCATCTCATTCAGTCATGATAGGCCAGACCCCAGCAGCAAGCTAACCTACCAGTTGGAGCATGTGCCCTCTGTTGGTCAGTGCACATCATAGCAACTGGTCAACCAGTTGACTATCTGCCCCCTGGTGGTCAGTGCATATCATAGTAAGCAGTTGAGTGGCCTTACCATATCATTAGCATATTA
>PVJC01044143.1:0-14233 GCA_004026665.1 Murina feae
CAAATCCAGCCATGTGGGCTCCACCAGCTCAAGCTGCCTCCTGTGTCCAGGGTTTTCCCCATCATCCCAGATGGAGAGCCTGAGCTTCTGTTCCTAAGACTCATACTGGTGTCTTCATGAATTTCAACCAATTTCCAAAAGCAGCAGTGAGAAAAGAATGTTTAAGATTAAGAACTAGCAATAGGGACAAAGAAGAGACTCTCATTCAGAACACCTTGAGCATAGAAAATGTTTGACAGATCTGCTTCCAAATGAATGAATGAGTGGCACACTGGGCTCAACCTTTAGACAGGCGCAGATACAGAGAGAATCCAGAGACCACTCAGCTGCTCTTAGACATGGGAGCATCCTACCAGTGACACTTGCCTTGACAAATGCCTTGGTGACAGTAATTATGCAGGTGGCTTAAGCGGATATACGCAAATTTATATAAATAGAAAAAAACTTCACTTGTTATTTTTTTTTTAGTGAATTACTGAACCTTCTGAAACACATTTTGGCTTTTGGAAAAGTTCAAAAAATTCCACATCCTTTTAATATTTTCTTCTTTTATTGATTTTTTTTCTCTCCCTGATATTGGAAAAGGATAAAAATAAAGACATGTTGGAAGGAGAACATAAAATCCTCCATAATTACACATCCCACAGTTAAGAGATAATAGTATGATCTTTTTCCTTTGTTTCTTTCTTTTTATATAGGTTATGTATATGTATGCACAGTGTAAAATTGCCAAATTTGGAATTATATATTCTAATGTATATATACATGTATTTATAAAAATACATGTTCACATATTTTGGCTTGCTCCTCTTCTTCAAATTATACCATAAACCTTCCCGTGCATTCTAAGAAAATACTATTTTCAATGGCTTTGTAATATTCCAGCATATGTTAAAATTACAATTCAGATAACCAACATTCTATCACTGGATATTTAATTTTTTTCCACTGGTTCAGTGTTAGGAATAATAGAAAGAGTCAGCACTTTCTAACACTTTATCCATTTTTTTAAAATGAAAGAAAACTAATTTTAAAATCACTAGGACATCCTGTGAGAATAGAAATGATTTACTTTCCACTGTTCAGTAGAGTAGCCAGTAGCCATATTTGGCTACTGAGGTTTGGATACTTGGTTAGTGCAACTCAGGAGCATGATTTCTCCTTTACCTTCATTTTAAACTAGGGGCCCGGTGCACAAAACTTTGAGCACTCAGAGGGGAGGGTCCCGCAGCCCGGCCTGTGCCCTCTCCCAGTCTGGGACCCCTCAGGGGATGTCCATCTGCAGGCATTCCTGTCCAGACTGGGTGAGAGTCTGATGGCTGTTTGCAGGCAGGCCAAGCCACCCAGCAGGAACCTTCATCGCATTGGGGTGTGTCTAGCCTTGGTGAGGGCCTGAGGGCCATTTTCAGACTGGCCAGGACCCCTTTAGGCTGTGGATGGGGAACCCATCCAGAGGCTCCATGGAGAGGAAGACACCCACCTCAGAGCCGGCCCTGCAGTCTGGCCCCAGCAGCTCAAACAACTACAGGGCCTTGGGGACCTTGTCCAGGTCGCACACATTCACGACGCAACTCGACAGGCCACACCAGCCCACGTTGTCCACCTCCCACGCTGCAGGACTGGTGAAACAGCATGTGCCTGTATATGTATGTGTTTGGAAAGCCGGGGGTCAAGGGAGCAGCTAAGAGTGCAGAGGAGAGCTGAGGGAAGGGAATGGGCAGGGTCCTGGGAATGTGTTTCTATAGGGGAAGTCACCATGTGAGGCCAGATACAACTTGGTGTTTATTCAACAGTGACTTGGGTGCAAGGATGATTATAAAACTTTGGTTGTTTGGTTGGGAGGTTGGTTGTTTGTTTGGTTGGTTTGGTATCAGAAGAAATGAGAGCAAAACACAACGGTCAGTCTTTCCTTAGAGCCCAGCACTGGCCTGACTGGGTCTTGGCTGGTAGGGCTTGTCCTTCTCAGGCTGAGTTTGGAACTGTCATGACAGAGATGGCAGCACTTCTCCCACCTGTGAGCTGAGGAGGGCACCCTTGCTGCCCAGCAGCCTGGCTGTCCAAGGGGCTTAGTGGCAGGAATGATTCACTCACACAGTTCCTTTCCTCATGGGACATAAGAGGTGACATGAGGCTCTCAGTCCTTGCACTAAGCTAATGTCAGGACAGAACAGACACTGCATGGAGGTATTTCAGCTTCACAAACCATTTGAGTGAATTAAATAACATCCATTATATTTTTTAACTTTTCAGGCAGAAGATACAGACACATTGTAATTCCATGTTTACAAGAGTTCATTTTTACCGAAAGAAAATTGGCTTCAGCTGAAGTTTTCCATACTTGGAAAGTTACATTTTGAATTTTGATGAAAGGGACAGAGAGTGCTCAACACATCTGTATTTTTTCTGAGCCTATAAAACAATCTTTGCATACCAACACAAAGAATATGCAATTGATATTTTGAAAAGGTAATGTTAAATTTACTAGTTTGAGTTATAGGACAGTTACTGCAAAATGTTTCATAGTATCTATAAAAATGTTATAGGAAAATTTTCATTGAGATTGTATATTTTTTTAAATGAGTATTATAAAATTAGGTTCACATTTTTGTGAAGTTTTGTATCACAAAGATTGATCCAAGGAAATGTTTATTATTGCTGAGATAGGAAGATTGTAGACATTTGAACCTACAATTACGCTTTCAAGAGTTGGTAGAAACCTTAAGAGGTCCAATTTCACCCTCTTTCTATAGATGCAGCTAGGAGGTCCAGAAAAGGAAAGTGCAATGCCTAGGAACACAAAGCTAATTAGTAGCAGAGATCAAATGAGGACCCAGGGCCAGTGCTCCTTCTACTTTTCCTGTCGGCCTCTGAAGACCCAGGTGAGGTTAGAACCATAGAGCTGTGACTTAGGAGATCTTAATTCTTTAAAAAACTTTTGTTTACATATGCTCCTCTTATGAGTCTTGATAGTATTATTTAATTACTAGAGGCCCAGTGCCTGAATTCATTCCCATTGCAGAGAAAATAATTAGAAGAAATATTTTAATATTGCTATTTGCTCTTTCTCTATAATAGAAGTGTCAATCAAATTCACAATCTACAATGACGGGTAGAAACACATGCAACTGGTTCCAGTGAGAGCCAAATATATATATATAGAGAGAGAAAAACCAAACTTCAGATAGAGTCCCTTCTATCTGAGAGAGAAAGAGGAGAGAGAGAGAGAGAGAGAGAGAGAGAGAGAGAGAGAGAGAGAGAAATTTGCTTACTTAGACCTTTTCCTGATTAAACTAAACTTTTCCCAGCCCACTGAAGCACCCCAACTTTCTTTCATGATATTTTCAGCAACACAGCAGTAAATACCAATACCAAGCTGATTATTATTGTAAATCATGCAGGGAGAAAAAAAGGGTGAAATATCTAAACTAATTAAAGAGTAATATGAAAATCAACCATCACTTCTGAGACACCTGAGCCATGCCCACCAGTCAAGCCACACTCACAAGCCAATCCCAGTGTTTGGATGCAAATTAAGCCAGCCAAGATGGGGGCCAGCAGCCATGGAGCCAGAGCAAACAGGACACTTCTGTTACACCAGGGATGGAGTTGAAAATGCCTGCCTAGGTAGGCTGGGCTTCTGCTTAGGGCAACAATGTTTCGATTATAGAAGCCAAGGAGCTGAAGTAAACAGTAGGCTTCCTTGCTTGACTAGGCCTCTGCTCAAGGCATCCATGTTTCAATTATAGAAGATTAATAAACCTCAGAAACCTGATGCCAGCCAGCCTCCCTGGGACATCGTGCCAATGGGATCTGTGGGCAGCCTGTAAGTAAGTGGCTCTTAGCCCCTCACTCAGGCTGGCCACACCCCCATGAGGGTAGAGTGTCCACTAGGGGGCTTGGCCAGCCTATAAAAAGCCATAAGCCCCTCACTCAGGTTGACCAGGCACACCTGCAGGTAGACATCTCCTGAGGGGTTCCAGACTGGGAGAGATCACAGGTCATGCTAAGGGACCCCCCAAGTGCACAGATTTTTGTGCATCTGGCCCATAGTTTAACTATAATATAGCATTGTTTAACTATATTTGGTGCAATGAGGAAACCTGAAGTCATGTTCAGGTTCTACCATTTCTGACTTCTTTTCAGTTGGGTCCATTGGTGCACATTCTAAATCTCCATTTTCTGGCTAATGAAAAGAAAACAGGATTCTACCAAGTCTCCTCTCTACATATTCCAGGACTTTTGTGAGGCACAAATGAGATGAGTCACATGAAAACAATTCAAAGACATTTGGTTAAAATGTAAAATGTTTGCACCTGGCTATAAAGCAAGTGGGAGGAAGAAATTCCGAGGAGGCTAGTAGCTAGGGAGAGGAAGCTTGGCACCTCTATGCGACATCATTATCTGGTGCCCCAGCCACCATTTCCATGCTGTGCTGGGCTTTGTGCTTAGGTGTGGGGGCGGGGCCTGAGTTCCACTTGGGAAAAGCCCAATGTTGCTTTTGGACACCAGGTGCTCAATGCCGGCGTCTGTGTAAATGGCCAGTTCACATTAAGGCAGCTCCAGTATTGAACATCTGTCCCTGGTGGTCAGTGCTTCTCATAGCGACTTGACAAGTGGTGGAATCCTTAGTACATTAGCCTTTTATATATTAAAGCATTATAAAATTGTGTTTACATATGTAGATTTTGCAATAAGAATGGCAAAACCCATTTTAAAGGAAAAATTACTGTGGATTATGTGTAAAGTTTGTCAAATCTGAAACTTTCCTGTAGATGTCAGCCTTCCAATGAGGAATTCTTCAAATGCAGCCTGAGTTGTGCACCCTGAGGCACCCTGCCTAGGAGCCTCTCTTCAGGGTTCCTGACCCACCCCAACACCTACCGTGCCCCCAGCTCCTGCCCCTTTATTTTTTACAAGCAGATCCAGCATCTCCAAACCCCAGTGTTCTCACTCAGGAGCTGTTAGAGTGCAAGAATGCTTTTTAAAGGACATTTCACAACCCAAAGCACTTTTTAACTTTCTCAAAGATAAGTGGATGATCACTGAACATGGATGCAAAGTGCATTTTACACCCAAAATAAGAGTTCCTTAAAAGTTTTTTTAGAAGATTTTTTTCTCATTGTCAAAATAATGTAGGATCAGTAGTAGAAATTTAAAAAGAATAGTATATATAAAAGAAATCAGTTCTTTCCAATACCTGAGGTTAACCATTGATATCATTTCAAAGTATTTCCTTTACTCTTTCATACATTTATATGTCCAGATACAATTTTTAGGTGATACTATTAATTTGTATATTTTAATAGGTGTTTTATTGACTTCAGAGAAGAAGGGAGAGGGAGAGAGAGATAGAAACACTAATGATGAGAAAGAATCATTCATCAGCTGCATCTACATGCCAGCTACTGCTGATGGAGCCCACAGCCATGGCTTGTGCCCTGACTGGTTCTCCATGCATGACCTCCTGGTGCATAGATCAATGCTCAACCACTGAGCATGCCCCCAAGCAAGATGATCCTACTTGTTACGTGTGTATCCTGCTTTGCTTTCTTTTATTTATTTGTATGCATTTCACTGGATCTATAACCACCTTTTTCCCATTTATTAAGGCACTGTTTATTTTTTCCAGCTTTATTGAGAAATAATTGTTATACACCAATGTAAAAGTTTAAGTCTGATGACACAATGGTTTGATGTACCTACATTGTGAATTGATTACCACATTGGGTTCAGGTATAATCCATCAAAGATGTGACAAACTCTAATTGAAATCACTAATGTAATGTGCGCTATTTTTTTTTCTTTAAAGTCAAACTCAAAATTCTTACTATTACAAAAATTTTGTGCTCTTTGCAAAATTGAGCTTCACTTGGAACTAACGTGCAGGGTGTGGTGGGTTTGCAGGCTGGAGCTCTACAACCCTGACCTCTTGCACTTGACCCTGTGCCTGTTCACATGCATTTCCTTTCTCCTTCCAGACTTCAAATGAGGCTGGTGCTGGATGTACTGCCCTTACTGGACGGGCTCCACAGTCTGTGTTCCAACCACTGAGTGGCAAAGGTGAGAGCACACAGTGTAAGCCTGTGGATCACGTGGAGTTCAGACCTCACTTCAGCTCAGCAACTCCGGGGGTGATCTCAGCAACAGTGTGCGCAGAGCCTATGCTGGCCTCTGTGGTGTGAGCTCTGTGTGGGCCAGATCACCCACAGGTCTTCTCCACCTGCATCTCTGCCACCTTCCTGGTCCTTCTGCTAGAAGCTCTGGTTCTCTCAGAACCTTAGACTCCTCTCCTGCCATGAGCTGTGTAGAAGTTTCATAGAACAGCACGGTTTTCAAGGAAAACTGGCAAGACAAAAAGAAGAAAATAAATAAGCAGGAGTCACCTCCATGCCAGGGCCCCATTTTACCAGGTCCTCACTGGACATGGGTTTTTCTTCAGCATTTGAAGGGCTTATGCCCAGGCCATGTCTTTAGAGCCAGGCCAGGAGAGAAGAGGGAAGGGGCCAGGGCAGCCCCCACTCTGGCTCCGACAGGCCCCTGGTCCAGTCCTCTCTCACTCATTCCCGTCCTGCTCAAAGAGCAGTGTTAATACTCACTGCCTTTAAGACAAAGCAGCTCACCATCATGCTGGTCTCTCCTCAAGATCTTACTTGGAACCCCGGTCTGTCCACTGCTGCTTTCTCTCTGGAGTCTGCAGTTACTCTTCTGTCTGAGACCATGCTTCTCATCACCACTGACCTGCTCCATCTTGGTGGGTCCAGAATGATGTGTTCTGTTCTTTTGAAAAGAAGAAAAGGAAGGAAGAATATGGGTCTAGGCAGCAAGTAGCCGTTGTGTAAAAATGCGTGGACGGTGAGGTTTTTTTTTACTCTTAGTACTTTGAAGAGCTATGTGGATTGATATGAAGTGATGTTATTTTATTGTTCTCCCTGGATGTGCTTCCTGAAGAAGGCGACTGAGTTGGCTGGCTGCACAGATACAGGAACAACAGGGAGAGTGTGCTGTCCTATGTGCCAAGAAACAAGGAGTAGTTGCTGTTCTGCGTTTCTGAGCCTCTCTCACCATGTGAGTCAGTTCTGGCCAGAGGCAAGGACAGTCACGAGTGACTTCTGGCAGGCCTGCCTGACACCACTTGTCTATCTGACCTCTACAACATTGGTCTGAGCTCAGTGCCAGCTGAATCTACAAGCCAGAGGTGCCTGGAGCTCTGAGTCACTGTGTGGAGAGAACGAGCTTTGGTGGCTCCCTGACCCAAATCATGGACCATCCATAGCTAGATTTTATTGGGTTCAGACCCTGTAAAGTTTGCCATGATAGCCCACACTATTACCCTAATGATACAGTCTTCCTTGACCAATTAGAACCTCCCCAACTGGACCACAGAGTAAGGTGTCAGGCCTTTGATGAGTGTGTTATATCTCTCATCTTCGTTGAACCCCTTAAAAATGGGGAGGTGTTGATTTCACTCACCAGCATTACCTTTTCCATCTCACAGTCAGGTTGACAGGTAAATTGGAGCCATCTCTGGAAGGAGAGTGAATGTGAAGAAAAACTATTATTTTTACCATAATTTTGAGGACAACCCTGCTGAGTACTCAAACAAAAATTATTTATTCTTCCTGACCTTTAACGGACCATAGGTATCTTTTCTGTAGTAGAGATCCGTAGGTGATTAAAGACACATGCTTGCAACCAAAATGCTGCCTTCCTTCATCCTTGTCCTTGGGTAGAGTCACTCCTGGGCCCTGTGTCCAGGACCCAGCCAATACCCTGAGAAGTAAATCTGCTCTGTCGTTGGGACCCTGGCCCAGCATTCCTGGATTGGCACAGCATGACCATCCTTGTCATTTGGTGGATGTGGTTTAATGAAGCAGAGGGTCACTGTGGGATGACTGCGCTACCCGTGTTATGTTTGTGAGATGGTTAAAGGTTTGGAAGCTCCCATAAGAAACCAGATGGTACAGTGAAGGAGCTATTCCCCATAGTGATCACCTGAGAAGTGGCTGCAACACAGCAGCTGTACAAAAAGCTGTGGAAGTTCCGTGATGGAATGAGAATGTCGCACTGAAGGTCACTGGTCTGGATGGTGGCCCTCAATCCCACTGACCACCACTTCCCATGGGCAATTCCTTATACTCAGCCCAGACTCTTAGTGGACCTGCTTGACCAGATTCTCTGGGGAAAGACAACCAAATCTGCCCCTCCCCCTTTTATTTTTTAAGCTTTTAGAAATATAATTGTAGATTCACATTTTTTGTCAATTATAATGCAGATATGGCCCTCATAATCTGACCCAGGTTCCCTCTATAATATCTTACAAAAATATCACAAATAGGATATTGACAGTGACTCCACCACACACTTAAGGCAGGTTTCCTGATTCCCTTTGGGCCCATTTTCACATGTGAGTATTTAATTTTGTGCTCTTTTATCACATGCCTTCACCCTGCGCTCCAGATAGAGAAGAGCTCTACCTCTTTCTCTTGCACCCAGGACAGTGTCTTTTATTTAATTTTTTGGTATATTTTTATCACAGTAAAATACACGCATTGAAATTTTCCATTTTAACTATTTTTTTAGTGCACAGTCCAATGGTGTTAACTACATTCTTATTGTTGTCCTGCCGTCACCACCATCACCTCCATCTCTGTTCTCATCTTCTCCAACTGACACTCTGTCCCCACTAAATGACAACTCTGCATCCACTTCCTCATCCCTTTAGCCTCCATCTTACCTCTGTCTCTATGACTCTGAGGGCTCCAGCGACCTCATATGAGTGTAATCACACAGATTTGTTCTTTGGTGACTGACTTATTTCACTGAGCATCATGTCTTCAGGGTCCATCGAGTTTGTAGCACGTGTCCTCTCTTTCTAGATTGAATTTATTGGGGTGAGATTGGTAATGAAATGTAGCTTTCAGGTCCACAGTTCTATAATACATCATCTGTGTGGTGAATTATGTTTCTCACGGCCCTTTCCCCTCCCCCCAGGTAAAGTCTCCTTCCATTACTGTTTATCCTTTCTAAACCCTCTTCTACCCACACTCCTTTCTCTCTGATACTCACCAATCTGCTGTCTGTGTCCATAAGTTTTTTCTCGGCTTAATCTTTTCACCTTTTACCCTAGTCCACCTCCCTCCCTCCCATCTAACAGCTGTCAGTCTCTTTTCTACACCTATGAGCCTCTTTCTATGTTGATTGTAGTTTATTTTGTTCATTATATTCCACAAAAAAGTGAAATCATAAGGCACTTGTATTTCTCTGACGTAGCATTATACTCACCACCTCCATCCATGCTCTTGCAAAAGGTAAGATATCTTTCTTTTCCTTTTTGTGTGTGTGGGGGTGAGTAGTATTCCGTTGTGTTAATGTACCACAGCTTTTTCTCCACTTATCTGCTGTGGGGCACATGGGCTGCTGTGAAAGAAAGCCTTGCTATTATAAATCATGCTGCAGTAAACATAGGGCTGCACATATCCTTTCAGATCAGTGTTTCAGGTTCTGCAGATATATTCTCAGAAGTGGCAATGCTAGGTCATAAGGCAGTTCTGTTTGTAATTATTGAGGTAACTTCATATTGCACTCCACAGTGGTTGCACGAATCTGTATTCCCACCAAGAGTACCCAAGAGTTCCATTTTCTCCACAACTTCACCAGCAGTTGATGTTTATTGATTTATTGATGATAGCCATTCTGACAGATCTGAGGTCAAACTTCAATGGGATTTTAATTCCTATTTCTCTAATGATTCGTGATGCTCAGCATCTTGTGTAATGATCATCTCCAGATCCTCAATGGAGAAGAGTCTATTTAGATTCTTTGTTCATTTTTAAATAGGATTGTTTATTTTTTCATGATGTTGAGTTTTATCCGTTCTTGATAAGTTTTGAATATTAAGCCCTTATCAAATGTTCCATTGGCAAATATGTTCTCACATTCAATGGGTTATCTTTTGATTTTGTGGATGGTTTTCTTTTCTGCACAACAACTTTTTAGTTTGATGAAGTCCCATTTGTTTAGTTTTTCTTTTGCTTCTCTTGCCCAAATAGATATATCAAAATAAAAAAATATCGCTATGAAAATGCATCACCTCTCTTTTCTTCTACAATTTTTTTGGTTTCCAATCTAATTTTCACGTCTTTAATCCATCCTGAGTTTATTCTTCAATATGGTGTTAAGAAGGTAGTCTGCATTCATTTATTTTTCTACATCTCTCTCCAATTTTTCCCAATAGTGTTTATTGAGTGAACTGTGTTTACCACATTGTATGTTCTTGTGTCCTTTGTCAAAATTAATTGCCCAGAAATGTATGGGTTATTTCTGGGCTTGTTATTCTGGTCCAATGACCTTTAGGTCTGTTTTATGCCACTATCATGCTACATGTCTTACTATGGCCTTGTTGTATAATTTGTTATCAGGTAACATGATTCCTCCAACTTTGTTCTTTTTTTCTCAAGATGATTGTGGCTATTGCTTTGGTTCTATTAATTTGTTTTGGGTTTGTGTGTGTGTGTTGGGATTTTTGTTTTTAGGTTTTTTTGGTGTTTTTTTTTTTGTATTTCGATAAAATTTTTGTGATATTTGTTGTAGCTGTTTGAAATATTCATTGTACATTTTAATGTTGATACTTCTTATCTTTGAAATTCATATGTGCTTTTACTTATTTGTATCTTCTTTAACTTCTTCCTTCCATCCTTTTATTTCATTTTCTTTCTTTCTTTCTTTCTTTCTTTCTTTCTTTCTTTCTTTCTTTCTTTCTTCTTTCTTTCCTTCTTTCTTTCTTTCCTTCTTTCTTTCTTCATGATCTTTATTACATTAAGGTGTATTTCCACTATTCAAACTGCTTAGAGTTGTTTCAATGAATAGGTGTTGTGTTTTGTTGAATGTTCTTTTGCATCTATTGTTATAACCTTGTGATTTTTTTTCTTTATTTTGTTTAAGCTCTATCAGGTTTTCCATATGCAGATAGTGTACCTTGCATCCTCAGAATCAATCCCTCTTTTGAGTCTATTACTGAATCCAGTTTGCCAATATTTTGTTGAGTATTTTAGCATCTATGTTCATCAGGGATATTGGCCTATAATTTTCTTTCTTTGTAAGCTCTTATTCTGGTTTGGGGATAAGGATAATGCTGGACTCCAAAATAAAGTTGGGGGTCTTCCCTTGTCTTGAGTGTTTTGGGTGAGTTTGAGGATCACAGGTATTTGTTCTTCCCTGAATGTTTGATGAAACACACTGTGCAGCCATCCAATCCAGCACCTGCATTTGTTGAGAAAAGGTTTCTTCTTTTAATCCTCACCAAGGATATATTTTACAATGAAATTTTTTTGAGAAGATGAAGTGAGGGGGAGAAGGAGGGGAGAGAGAGAGAGAGAGAGAGAGAGAGAGAGAGAGAGAGAGAGAGAGAGAGAGAAGAGACACACACATCAAATGGTTGTCGTACACAAGTGCATCAGGGGGCAGGGGTGAACCTGCAATGTAGGTAGGTGCCCTTGACTGCGTATTGAACCCATGATCCTTTGGTGTATGGATCATAGCTCTAACCACAGACACACAATGGCCTGTGCTTCATTGACCTCTCGTTTGTTGTTGTTGGTTTTTGTTTGTTTGTTTTGTTTTGATTTTTTGTTTCTTTACTTCTTTGGTTATTTCTGCTGTGATCTTTATTATCTTTTTAATTCTCTCTGTTTGTGGTGTCTTTGTTTTTCCTTTGCACTAGTTTCTCTAAGTGTAAAGTTAGATGATGTACTTCAGACTTTTCTTGTTTCCTGAGGTAGGCCTGTGATGTTATTATTTTCCTTCTTAGGATTCTTAATTCTGTGTTGCATACAGTTAGGATTGTTGTACTCTCTTTTCCACGTGTTTCACCGTATTATTTTATGATTTCCTTGATCTAATTGTTTACCACTCATTGTTTAGTAACATGTGAAATAGCCTCCAAAACATTCTGTGTTTTACAGTTTCTTCTTTTTTTCTGTTTTACTTTTAAAAAAACACCTTACAATTACTAAATTTTTATTAAGGCCAAATAAATATAAGATTTAGAGTTTTAACCACAGTTAAATATACATTAAGTATATTGACGGTTAATTCTCACCACCATGAATCTCCAGGCATTTATTTATTTATTTATTTATTTATTTATTTATTTATTGCTTTTCATTGCTTTTATTTCTCTGTTAATAACTTTATTGGGGCAGGCTTTTTTGGGTGTGTACAATTTCATAGTAGATCACCTGTATATCATTTTTTTCTAATTAACTTCTAATTTTATACAGTTATAATTAGAAAATATTCTTGATATGATTTCAATCTTTCTAAGTTTACTGAGACTGTTTTTGTGCCCTAACATGTGGTCTATCTAGATAATGTTGCACGTCCACTTGAAAAGAATGTATATTCTACTGGTTCAGGGTGAAATGCTCCGAAGGTACCAGGTAAATCCATTGGATCTAGTGTGTTGTTTAAGGCCACTCTTTCCTTCTTGATTTCCTGTGCGGAAGACACAGACATTGAAACCAAGGGGGTGTTAAAATCCCCTACTATTGATGTCCTATTGTTGAACTCTCCATTGATGTTCATCAGGATTTGATTTACACATTTAGGTGTTCTAATGTTCAGGAAATACATGTTTGCAAGGGTTCTAGCCTCTTGTTGGATTGCTCCCTTTCTCATTATGTGGTATCCTACTTTATGGCTCAATATAGCCTTTGTTTTAAAGTCTATTTTGTCAGCTATATGGATTACCTGCAGAGCTTTTTATTCATTTGTATTGCCTTAAATATCTTTTGTCATCTCCTTGCTTTTCTGTCTGTATATCTTTTATTCTGAGGTAGGTCTTTTGTTGACTGCATATATATATGGTTTTTGTTTTCTTATGGATTCAGCTACCATGTCTTTTAATTGCAGCAGTTAAGCCACTTACATTTAAAGTGATTATTCATAGATATGTTTTATGCTTTTAACTCTATATCCATTTCATTCCTACTTGATAGCTCTTATACTAATGGTTGGGTGGTAACACGTTTCTTATGGTGTTTCCTCTCAGGGAAGCTCTTTATTTCTCCATCCTTTTTAAATGACAGCCTTGCTGAGTAACGTAGTGTTGGTTGAAGGTCACGTGAGCACAGGAAAGTCCAAGCAAGGAACCAAGCTGGCTTGAGCTAGCATTGAGCCACCCGGACAGGTCAGCAAAAGTCCTAGAGCACACAATGTTCTGCTTCTCTGTCTGGGTGCCTGTTAGTCTCAGTTAATGAAAGAGTCTCTGGAAGTACTCAAGTGGCATGTGGTAGATTCTCAGAGAGTCTTCAGACAGAGGGAGTGATGTTCACCTTATTGATTCAGGTTAAGCTCACGGTCAATGTTGGGTCTGAGGCCACTCAGCAACTATTCCAGAGTATACCAGCAGCAGTGCACGCAAAGGCTGAAACTCATGTTCCGAGTTTATTCTAAGCTGAAACTCGAGTTTTCATTTTACACCAAGGCTGAAACAGATGTTCACATTGTATTCTAAGCTGAAATGTGTGTTTCCAGTGTACTCCAATGATGAAACAAATATTCCCAGTATATTCGAAGCTGAAACTTGAGTTTTCAGTGTAAGCCGACCCTGAAACACGTGTTCCCAGTGTATTCTAAACTGAAAATCATGTTTGCAGTGTATGCCAAAGCTGAAACATGTGTTCCCAGGGTATTCATAGCTGAAACTCGTGTTTTCATTGTAAGCCAAAGCTCAAACACATGTTCCTGGTTTATTACAAGCTGGAACTCCTCTTTTCAGTGTATACCGAGGCTGAAACTGGTGTTCCCAGTGTATTCTCAGCTGAAACTAATGTTCCCAGTGACTTGTAAGGTGAAACACATGTTTCCAGTGTACCTGAAGCCTGAAAGGCGTGTTTCCAGTGTGTTCCAAGGCTGAAACACATGTATGCATTCTTTTATAAGCTTAAACGCGTGTTTCCAGTGTACTCCAAAGCTGAAAAACATGTCTTTCAAGTGAACTTCAAGGCTGAAACACATGTTCCCAGTGAATTCTAAGCGGAAACACGTGTTTCCAGTGTAGTCCAATGCTGAAACACATGTTGCCAGTGTATTCTAAGCTGAAACTGGTGTTTGCAGTGTACTCCAAGGCTGAAACAGAGGTTCACATTGTATTCTAGCTGAAGCTCAAGTTTCCGGTGTACGACAAGGCCGTAACACATGTGCCCAGTGTATTCTAAGCTGAAACGCATGTTTC